>OX155968.1:27269306-27455306 GCA_944548615.1 Micropterix aruncella
GGTACTTCTGGGGGGCACTCAAGGAAATTTAAGTGATTCATAGATTATCTTTGATTCTGTGTCTCGTGTAAACAGAGTAGTAAACAGAAGTTTACTACCCGATTTGAGGAAAAAAATAAATCACGGTCACGTTATTTATGAACGACGAATATGGTTACGCTTGTACGCTTTGGTACGGAATCCTAACCTCGGTCCCGTATCGGTGCAAAGTTCGAATAAATGTTAACGACCTCTTCGTAATTCCCAAGCGTACAGGTTCCGGCACATTTGGGTTATCGGGTTATGGGATTTCCAATACAAATACCGTGGCGTGACGTCGCCATGCTACCATGGCTAATCGGTCGGTTTCATCTCGACGCGCACAACCAGCAAAAACTCTCTGATTAATGGAGCGAGTTATTTTTAAACGAGATATTTATAACGCTACTCAAAAGTAACGGATTGTTGAGTTTCGATTTACTTATTAGAGGTCTGCAGTACTCACGTTTAATTATACGAATGCAGAATAAATTAATAGTTTAAAAAAAAACATAAAAACACGCTTTTGCCATATTAATCCCACGAGTAGTGGACAATTCAACGGTCGACCCCCCCAGAGGTCCGTGTATTAGAGGGGCAAGGCTATTTACAATAGGGTTTCGCCCGGTTCCCTGAGGTGACGCTAGCGACATGATATTATTAACCACCCACATGCCATTCAGTCCTCGGCACGTTTCTCACCTTGGCTTGGGTGGGATTTTTAACAACCTACTACCCTATTTACACGTCAATATACATCGTATATAGATATATCAATATTATTCTATTTACACTCTCCATGTACAGGTCTATATACATTTTATACAGGCACCTATGTTAGGTTTAGTATAATAGATTTACACTATTTACACTCAATATTTACAAGTCAATATATTTATTTATTTATTTATTCATTTATTTAATTTAACAATTCATTTACAAGTGCACAAGTATCACTAATAATCATATCAATGAAAAAAATATATATAATTAAAATTAAAATTAAAATTAAACACGGCCGATATTGAGCATTAGCATTTAAGTACTGCTGCTGCCCAACTAAGTGCCAGGACTTGTTCCAGGGCAGCTAGCTATCTAGTTTTTATATCACATATATTCGGCAATGAATAAAAAAAAAAAATGAAAAGGAAAAGAAATATATATATTCCCGTCACCATTACAAATTATAACTAATAATCACTAACTAATGATCACAATAGGAAATAAAACACAAAAATAAATAATCGTGTAAATAAAATAAAAATAAAATAAAATGTCAAATGATATCAAACAATAGTCACCAAAATTTATGAATAAGTAATAGTAATAAATAAAAATAAAAAAAGTCAAAGAAAATAATAATAATAATAAGAAATGTCAGGGATAATTGTCTCGGTATATTAATTTGTGGATATTTTGCCGGGCGTCATATTTTAGCCAGGAATCAATTTTGGCTTTAAAAGAAGAAGAAGCCTTCGGCAAATACATTTTTAAATCTTCATCTAGCATATTAAAGATCCTGGGGGCATATTAAAGATAATAGGTTTGTTATAACCTTGAAACCTGATCGTGTTCAAAGTCCATTACGTGACCTTTCTCACAAGTGCAAACACGACTATGATACGATATTCCATCATGGAATGCCAGTTCCTGTCTTCCGGCTTCATAGGATACCGTATATGCTTTTTTAGCATAGTAAAACCCTATCTTTCATAGTAAAACCCTAGCTGCGAAAACGCAGTACGGAATTAAGCAATCTAATAAATTATACAATCATTGGTTCGTGCGAATGCAGAAATACATTGGTTTAAATGGAGGAGTTCAAAAAGGAAAAAAAGTGTGTGTTAGTTATTTTTACATGACTGCCAAAAAAAAATGGTTTTTGTTTTTAGGGTTTTGTTTTCAGGATGTTGTCCGTTTCTTTATTTCACCATAACTTCAAAATTGTTAAACCGATTTAGAAGTGTGTAATATTGTTAGAATCGTTATGTCATTCCGGGTATCATATGGTACCTTTACTGTCCAAATATAAAGCAAGTAGTTGTCTAAACATCCAAATGTCAATAAATTACCATAAATATATCGTGTTTAGTGTCAAATGAAAGGTCTGATTGAGTACATTTCGGAAATATACATGTATTTATATGGATAGATACATAACCAATACCTAAACTGTCTAAATGTCAAATAAATAATTGTCCTTATGTCCAAATGTCGAAAAATCAGGATGTTTCAAATGAAAGGTCTGATTAAGTAGATTTCGAAAATATACAAATAGAGTTGTCAACTACAACGGGCAAACCCGTCACCTCAGGAAGTTTTAACGATTAGTCGTTCTATCTCCCGTGAAGTGAGCGCAGAAGATTTGGACAAAACAGTCCACCGCCAAGCTCCGCCACATGCCCGTAAGAGGCCAACGCCCTAACAGCGAGATAACCAGGTGTGTTACCTAGCGGGCTTACACTCACGCCCTTACTTGCAATTGCGACCAAATTACTCCGGTCTCTCGATTGGTTACGAGTTCGAGGTCGCTTCCGCGGTCCTCTCCCTTACAAAGGAATCTATCGCGGCTCTAAAATATTGCCTGCAGGCAATATTTTAGAGCTAACCTATACTATTGTAAGAACATTATTTGCGAGTAGACTACATAACTTAACCTATATAAAGAGTATGACAAATAAAATAAAGTAGGATAGAAGTATATACTTTACTCTTTGTGGTCACAGATTTGCCACATCAACATAATCTAACACCTATAAGGACGCTAAAGTTTTCAAGGAGGGGAATGGGAGGGGAAAGAGAATTTATCTGGAAGATTTCAAATGGTCTCTGAGTCTGTTTTTAAAAGTTTTTATACTTGGCGCGGTTCTCACATTTTTCGGCAAGGCATTCCAAAGACGGGCTCCATGCACGGTGAAAGAGAATGAGTAGAAGTCACTGCTGTGACTAGGGATAACTTGCGGTGTCAACTACAACGGGCGAGCCCGTCACCACAGGACGTTTTAACGATTTTTCGTTCTGTCGCCCTGCAGTGAACGTAGAAGACTTGGACGGAACAATCCAACGTCCAGCTACGTCACAACCCGCAAGAAGCCAACGCCTTTACCGCGAGATAGCCAGTATGTTACCTGGCGGGCCGACACTCGCGCCCTTGCTTCCAATTGTGACCAGATTTCTCCGGTCTCTCGATTGGTTCCGAGTTCGAGGTCGCTTGCGCGGTCCTCTCCCTTACGAAGCGGTGAAACGGTGTGCACCGAATCTATCGCGGACCAAGGCGTCCTTTGCCCGACTCTGAACCGGGATCGGATGGCCAATGGTCATTTCAAGAGCAGTCGCCGTAAGGTAGGCAACCACCCCCGCTCTATAGGAAATAATACAGTTCCCAGACTCCCCCGACTTTTAGTCGGAGAGCACAATCGATTGGCTTGCGCCGCTCGGTGCGCAGACCGTCCAGGAGCGCCAGAGGTCTGATTCCCAGGGGAGACTGGTTGACCCAGTGTCCTACCCGGGTTCTCACCCCATGCGTGGAGGCCATCGGATGGGTGTTGACCCGTGAGTGTGACCGACCCTGAACACATGGGTCATCGTGGCCACCTCATCATGGGCCCGTTAGCTCCCGAACGCTACTCTATCCTGCTACTCTCTATCCTGTGACTAGGGATAGAGAGTAGCAATTTGTATTTTGATCTCAGAGGGCGTCCATGACCCGATAGTGCAGTAAATCTGCGGTAAGATAATTGGGAGCGACGCCATCCATGATCTTGGAAAACATACAGAGAACTCGCATGTCTCTTTTCTCCCGGGTCGACAGCCAGTGAAGCTTCTCTCTGTACTACGTGATGTGGTCAAATTTTCTAAGGCCATATACCGAATGCAAACATTTTGGAGACGCTCAACTTTGGTGGATAACTCCTCTGTGAGGTCGAGAAATGCGACATCTCCATAATCCAGAAGGGGGAGGAGAGCAGACTGACAAATCGTAATCTTACTTACGTAATATGGTTCGCGTACGGGCGTACGGGCGAGTTGGCGTAGCTAGACATTGGACTGTCTTGTCCGCAAGTCTCTACTCTAACTCCAGGTTTTAAGAACGATCACATATCGTTATAACGTCTTGGGGTGACGGATTCGCCCGTTGTCGATGACACCTCAAAAGTGACACTATTATATTTGGGGTTTTCCAGCATTCCTCTACCTTGAGGAATACCTTGTCCTTGCTCATCTCGCCTTGCTCGTCTCAATACATTTTGTCATTGTTTATTGTAGCAATGTCGATACGCAGTCCATTCATTGGTCACGCGAAGGCTATGGGGTTTTCAACGTCGGCGTTTTCGCTGGAAAATGTAGTCATTTCATAACAATTATCGTCGCTCGTGTTAAACAGAGTGGTCAGCCTTTGTTTAACGGTACGAAAAAGCAGACGGGAAGTCCAAATTCGTACACAATGAGACGAGACCACACCGCGTGGACATGTCCTTTGTTGCGATGGGTTTTTGTTACGGTACCTCTGAAAGCGAATACATTATTTACTGTTTTGAAAAAATGCGACGGCTTTTTCTCTCTCTGCGAATTTGAATAAAAATAAAAGGATGGATGTGTGCGAATTGTGATAGCGATGGTGTCATGTATCCACTCAGATTGATACGACGTGAATATATTATTTTTTAAAAAATGTATTTAGTACTTTATTCATTTTTTTGTAGCCACATTATTACCAATGTTATAAAGTAACTCGGAAAAATTTACCACGCAAATGTAGCAAATGGTCAGTGCCCACCTAACTAGGACTGCAATGTCCTGCATCTAGGCGGGTTAGAGTAAACAATTAAAATTAGCGATTTAATTTATAAAAAACTAAATTGACTAACGTTTTATTTTTAGAAATAGTAAATGTAGGTACCTAATTAAAATTTAATATATAATATAATATAATAATCTTTATAAATATTACAGCCAGCAAAAACTCTCTGATTAATGGAGCGAGTTATTTTTAAACGAGATATTTATAACGCTACTCAAAAGTAACGGATTGTTGAGTTTCGATTTACTTATTAGAGGTCTGCAGTACTCACGTTTAATTATACGAATGCAGAATAAATTAATAGTTTAAAAAAAAACCTAAAAACACGCTTTTGCCATATTAATCCCACGAGTAGTGGACAATTCAACGGTCGACCCCCCCAGAGGTCCGTGTATTAGAGGGGCAAGGCTATTTACAATAGGGTTTCGCCCGGTTCCCTGAGGTGACGCTAGCGACATGATATTATTAACCACCATCATGCCATTCAGTCCTCGGCACCGTGGCTTAGATGGGATCTTTAACAACCTACTACCCTACCCAAGTAACATTTCAGGTTCTAAAAAGGTTTTCAGCAGGTTCTAGAACCTTTCGAGGACAACGCGAGATTCTGGACAACTCGTCATGACAACATTAAAATAACCTTATTAAACCGTTCTGTAGCCTAAAAGGGCCCGACCTACAGAACCTCCGCATAACGTTTTGGCCTTAATATTTCAGGAGCAATTAGCGAATCCCAAAAACTAATTATAACCTTCTCAGAACCTGTAAGGCTTTGCAAAGACTACCAGGACTAACGTACAAGCCTTGAATTAGCCCGGATTTGGCATTGAAAAAATCTAGTTAGCTAGATTCAAGCTTTGAAAAAGTTCATAAAAGATTACGAAAATACAAAGAACGTCTCCTTGGGCTTGTTAAAGTTAGTTTAGGTTTGCTTTGGTTCTGAATATAGTTTGCACTTTATCCTGATATTGGAATAATAAAATGGAAGATGACTAATGAATATAACATGGCGATTTACTATTTCGTAGACAAATTGTTACAGATAATTCTGTTATTGCCTGTTGTGTTACGTCAATTTCATTGCGACGGTTAGTTTATTGATGAAATGTGCCATAATACCTCTGTGGCGACGGCTTTTTCTCTCTCTGCGAATTTGAATAAAAATAAAAGGATGGATGTGTGCGAATTGTGATAGCGATGGTGTCATGTATCCACTCAGATTGATACGACGTGAATATATTATTTTTTAAAAAATTTATTTAGTACTTTATTCATTTTTTGTAGCCACATTATTACCAATGTTATAAAGTAACTCGGAAAAATTTACCACGCAAATGTAGCAAATGGTCAGTGCCCACCTAACTAGGACTGCAATGTCCTGCATCTAGGCGGGTTAGAGTAAACAATTAAAATTAGCGATTTAATTTATAAAGAACTAAATTGACTAACGTTTTATTTTTAGAAATAGTAAATGTAGGTACCTAATTAAAATTTAATATCTTATATATAAAATTCTCGTGTCACAATGTTCGTTCCCGTACTCCTCCGAAACGGCTTGACCGATTCTCATGAAATTTTGTGAGCATATTGAGTAGGTCTGAGAATCGGCCAACATCTATTTTTCATACCCCTTAGTGATAAGGGTTGTCCACCCTAAACATTTTTCTTTAATTTTTAGACATTTTTTTAATTTCTTTATTTTTTTTTATTATGTCGCATTAAAAAATACATACAACCCTAAATTTTTACCCTTTTATCACCAACCCTTATTTTTTAATAGCCATTTTAGTAATTTAATCATTTTTCATCCCCGGTCGATAACTGATCAATCGTCATTTAATTAGTTATCCCCGCCAGTTGTCTACAGGTGTCACTTCTCACCCAGTAAACAGCACGGAGTAGGGATGAGAACGAAGCCGGTCTCCTGTTTCTCTCACACAATAAGACTTCTCTCACTCCCTACACCAAGTTTATGCATCAAGTGTAGTAGTAACGTTGACAATTATTATTTTGCTATCTCAGTGTAACTCTCATATTAACTATTAATCATTCCTATTTTATTAATAATAATAAAATTATCAATTTAGAGTGTATTTTGCACGATTAGTTAATCAAGTGATTTTCATCACCTCAAAAGTACTCAACACGTGGCACGAGCTTCCACCAACAACGGCTTTTGTGTTGTAAGTATATATTTTTTTAATTAAATCGAAAATGTTGTTGGAAACGGTCTAAAAAGATTCGGTGGAATTTAATTTTTATTAAAATTGGGCAAACTTTTTTTTGTATTCATTTTTTTTTGACCATTTCTAACCATATATTTTCGATATGATTATGAAAAATAAAATTTTTCGCTTTTGTAAAACAGTCTAATGTTTACATGAATATGTAAATGAATGTGTGTACAACCAAATATTAAATACATTATAACTAGGGTCAAGATTTTTGCCGTGATTTCATTTTAACATTTTACAATTAATGCTCTTAAGGTGACGCTATTGGCTAAATCAAATTCAACTTTCTTTTGAGATAGGCGAGGGGTGAGATGAAGCGGGGTACGATTACGGTAGGGGTATTTTTTAGCGCCCTCTATGAGTACACGGTTATAACTACTTGATTGCGCGCGACCACCGCGTAAAATTAGCGCTGTCGTCGCTCACGGCGCCATAGCGACATGTGACGTCGCCATTGGGACATGCGCTCGCAACCTAAGGTCGCGGTCGGCGCCGCTGTGGAAGCAGTTTTAATCTATACTAATATTATAAAGAGGTAAAGTTTGTGACGTTGTAGGAAGTAATCTCTGGATTTACTGAACCGATTTTGAAAATTCTTTTACCAATAGAAAGCCACGTTATTTGTGAGTGTCATAGGCTATATATTAATCCGAAAAATATAAAGACTTTTTAGTGGTAGTAGGATTTCCAAAGTAAGTCGGAAAAAACGGTCGAACGAAAACGTTTCTAACTAACGCTGCCTTAACGATGAGAGATATATGATTAAGTTTTAGAAAAAAGGTGTAGAGCTTGATAATGCCTACAAAAAAGTCAGCGACAGCATATATGTAACTTTTACATTTAAGTCACAAAAAGTAGTTTTTCAAATTAAAAAAATAATTTAAATCGTTAGGTCATGTTTATTGCTCATATTATCAACAATTATGAATTATTATCAAAATAAGTAAATTTATCGTATTAAGTGTTTAAAACAAAACACTTTTTCCTTTTACTGCATAAATAGTTAAAGAGATAATACGACATAGGTATGGAACCGCGACCGTGTCGTCTATCTATACTAATATTATAAAGAGGTAAAGATTGTGAGGTTGTAGGAAGAAATCTCTGGATCTACTGAACCGATTTTGAAAATTCTTTTACGAATAGAAAGCCACGTTATTTGTGAGTGTCATAGTCTATATATTAATCCAAAAATGTAAAGACTTTTTCGTGGTAGTCGGATTTCCAAAGTAAGTCGGAAAAAACGGTCGAACGAAAAGGTTTCTAACTAACGCTGCCTTAACGATGAGAGATATATGATTAAGTTCTAGAAAAAAGTTGTAGAGCTTAATAATGTCTACAAAAAAGTCAGCGACAGCATATGTCAAACTTTTATATTTAAGTCACAAAAAGTAGTTTTTCACATTAAAAAAATAATTTAAATCGTTAGGTCATGTTTATTGGTCATATTATCAACAATTATGAATTATTATCAAAATAAGTAAATTTAACGTCTCAAGTATTTAAAACAAAAGACTTTTCCCTTTTACTGCATATAATTTTACTTTTACTGCATAAATGGTTAAAGAGATAAGATACTCACAAGTAAGACACTCACAAGAACACACTCACAAATAACGGTAATATAGTCAAATTGGCATGCAAATACATACATACATATGCAGTAAAAATATAACCCGTCTATTGGCAGTCAGGTAATAAATCATAGCACTCAGTACTAACCAAACCACACTCATAATTTCATAACAAGTAGGTAAAATGTTTTACCGCCCAACGAAGTGGGCACGGGTCAGCTAGTATAATATAATATAATAATCTGTATAAATATTACAGCCTAATCATATTTATGTAATTATATGGTAAGTACATAGATACCTAAATTCGATTATAATAAATAATAAATATATTATGGTATAAACATATTTATATTAGAATACAAATATATAAATACGATTATAAAAATATTGGGAAAAATATGAAATACCTCACGATATATTAATATTATATGCATAATACTTTATGTATATGTATACGATATTAGCTTTAAAATCAACCATTATATAATATACGCTACACAAGACAAGTTTTCGGAGTTAGACCTCCCTAATTCAAATAACCATTTATTTATATTATATTTAAACTGTTGATTTAGATACATAATTCTTTAAAAAAACATGTTCTTATGCCGATTATAACTTACGCCGTTCGAAATGATTTGAAAAATATTTTACAAACTAAATTATGAAATAAAATACATCCTTAAATATTTATTAGTTCAGAGAAAACGGATTTATACCGCGCGGAAACAGACGAAATCCCCCCCCCCCCCGACGCGTTTGCAAATGTAACTTTGCGGGGAAAACTCATCGTCCAAGTCCAAACGGCAAGGACTCATCCCCACCAACCAAAAAATGTCAAATAACCGCAAAAGTTGTAGAGTAAGCCCCAAACATATATAAATCATACTTATACAACATGAATTCAAAATAAGTAGATGGGCATACAAACATAAATTATATTATATTTATACATACATATTACAAATTAATAATTACTCGCAGTTGTCGCTGCTGCTTCAAGGGCGGATCGCACTGCCGATTTGAAACTAATGTTCTACTATAAATGTCAAGCTCTGTCAATTTATCATTATACGTACGTGGCAACTAGGGTTGTCGACTACAGCGGGCGAGCCCGTCACCTCAGGAAGTTTTAACGATTAGTCGTTCTATCTCCCTGGAGTGAGCGCAGAAGACTTGAGGACAAAACAGTCCACCATCTAGCTACGCCACAAGCCCGTAAGAGGCCAACGCCTTAACCGCGAGATAGCCGGGAGTGTTACCCGGCGGGCCTACACTCACGCCCTTACTTCCAATTGTGACCAGATTACTCCAGTCTCTCGATTGGTTACGAGTTCGAGGTCGCTTGCGCGGTCCTCTCCCTTACGAAGCGGTGAAACGGTGTATACCGAATCTATCGCGGACCATGGCACAGCTGTTCACCTGGGATCGGGTAGCCGATGGTCGTTTCAAGAGCAGTCGCCGTAAGGTCCGCTACCACCCCCGCTCTATAGGAAACAGTACTGCTTCCAGACTCCCCCGACTGTTAGTCAGGGAGCTAACAGGCCCGTGATGAGTTGGCCACGATGACCCATGTGTTCAGGGTCGGTCACACTCACGGGTCAACACCCATTCGACGGCCTCCACGCACGGGGTGCGAACCTGGGTAGGACTCTGCGTCAACCAGTTTCCCCTGGGAATCAAACCTCTGGCGCTCCTGGACGGTCTGCGCACCGTGCGGCGCAAGCCAATCGATTGTGCACTCCGACTAACAGTCGGGGGAGTCTGGAAGCTGTATTGTTTCCTATAGAGCGGGGGTGGTTGCGTACCTTAAGGCGACTGCTCTTGAAATGACCATTGGCCATCCGATCCCGGTTCAGAGGCGGGCAAAGGACGCCATGGTCCGCGATAGATTCGGTATTCACCGTTTCACCGCTTCGTAAGGGAGAGGACCGCGCAAGCGACCTCGAACTCGGAACCAATCGAGAGTCCGGAGAAATCTGGACACAATTGATAGTAAGGGCGCGAGTGTCGCCCGCCAGGTAGCATTCCTGGCTATCTCGTATTAAGGCGTTGGTCTTACGGGTTGTGGCGTAGCTAGACGCTGGATTGTTTTGGAAAGTCTTCTACGCTAACTGCAGGTCGATAGAACGACTAATCGTTAAAACTTCCTGTGGTGACGGGCTCGCCCGTTGTAGTCGACAACTCAAGTTGTTAGTCAGAGTGCACAATCGATTGGCTTACGTCGCACGGTGCGCAGACCGTCCAGGAGCGCCAGAAGGTTAAAAGCGCGGGCTCTCGCTGCTTATCGACAGTGGCTATCGCCTAGAAGTTTGCTGTCAAGGTCGCGACCGCAAGTGCTTTCTTGTATGGTATCACCAACGGCATTGATATAATAGTCCCAACTGATTTTCTTTATATTTCTTCCTCGTGAATGTGATTTTGTGACTAAGGCATTTATATCAATGCCATTACTGTTGCAATAAGCCGAGATTTAAATCCGTGTTTGTGCTGTTGACCGTTGATGAAACCCCTCGTTGGAAGCCAAGCCTGGGTGTAATAAGGGTATTAATGGTAAAGCATATTTAGCGTAACGCTCAGAGCGCTCTCACGTTTTAATTGTTTGTAATTAATTTATTATTATTATTATTATTTATTCCGTAGCCGGCGATTGGGGAGGAGGTTGCCGTCGCAGCCAATACGTTGCTGTCGGTGCCGCTGGATCTCGTACTCCATTCACGATTCGCTTCCATTCTTGACCATTTTTTGCCACGTCTCGAGCATCCCTAGCCGATAATCGTTGATTCTTAAGGTCGTCTTGAATGTTATTTAGCCAGGTTTTCTTCGGTGCCGATCGATGAATTCCATTCTGTCGGACGGTCTCGCCAAAGAAGTTTACGTGGCAAGCGATTATCGTTGATTCGGCAAACATGGCCGAACCATCGTAATCGACGTTTTTGTACTTCTTCTTCGATCGTTGTTAGTAGATCGCATCTTTCTCTAATGGTCTCTTTTCGAAATCGGTCGCGGAGTGAGACACCGAGAATCTGCCTCAATCATCGCATTTGGAAGACTTCGAACTTGTTGAGATCCGATTGGAGTAACATCCACGTTTCCGATCCATAAAGAAGAATGGGAAGAACCAACGTTCGGTATAGTCGTACTTTGGTTTTAATGGTAATATTTGTTCGCTTCCATATGCACCACTTGAGCGAGGCGAATGTTGCCTGACCGATCCGGCTATGGACATCGGCCGTCGATGCCACTTTCTTTTATTCGTAATTAATTTAGGGCCTAAATAAAACAATGTGGCTAAGCGCGACGCTGGAGAATTAACCAGTTTTTATTTGCGTGTGTTTTATTTTAATTTAAACATTTAAATTAAAATAAAACACACGCATCGATTACATTGTAGGAGTAATCGCGCCTGAAAGTTTTTGAAATCAGTTTAAAGCCTGAATGACCAAAGCAATGGCGGCGCACACAGGTGACGTATTGAAGAGAACCATTTCCGATGAGTGTGAAACGAAGAGCGGTGTTCCTCAGGGAAGCATCCTGGGACCGACCCTTTTCATTCTATATATTAATGATCTCCCATCTATAGTAGCTCACTCAAATGTAACTTTGTATGCAGATGACACCAGTATAAGCTTTGCAGATGCCAAAATAGATAATGTAGTGAAAACGTTAAACCATGAATTGGCTCTGTTGAATACCTGGTTCGAGAAAAATAATCTGTCTCTTAACACATCCAAGACAGTATCCATCTTCCTATCTTGTAGAAAAAATAAGGTTATAAACCAGGGGCGTCATTTCAGAATTTGATTGGGGGGGGCATGCACAAAGCGCCATTGTTTTGTCAAGGTTTTTATTAAAAAAAACAAAAACCATAAAAATTAAATTATATATATATATATATATATATATATATATATATATATATATATATATATATATATATATATATATATATATATATATATATATATATATATATATATATATATATATATATATATATATATATATATATATATATATATATATATATATATATATATATATGTATATATATATATATATATATATATATATATATATATATATATATATATATATATATATATATATATATATATATATATATATATATATATATATATATTATAAATAGGATAGAAAACGAATTTACCGCGTGAAATTTGTAGGACCCGACGTTTCGGTGACGTTGCAGCCGCCGTTGTCAAGGGTAAACTGAAGAGCTGTCAGTCCGTTGTTTTGCGGGTAGGCCGCAAACCGCTGCCGCCACTGCGTAGGTTATAACGGTGGTGGGGGGCCGGGCTCGGAGCGCGGGAATTTTTAAAATCCGTCTTGCACACAACACTCACTGTATCCTGTTTTACGTCTTTGCGTTCGGCGTTCGGCGGCGGGAACATTTTAAGAAGAGGGTTCCACGTAGAAGAGAGTTTGTAGCCGTCATCTCTATTGAAGTTCGGAGTTCTTCTTATTTCAATGGCTTCCCGGATCATGCGAGGAAAGTAGAATTGTTCCTTCGATAGAACAATGGGATTTTGAAACTGCATCCAGTGGTTACTTCCGCTATCCAATATATGTTCGCAGATCGCCGATTTTTCTCGCTGAACGTTTTTAACAGCTTTGATGTGTTCTGTCAGTCGCGTGGCTATGGGCCGCGTTTCGTTTGTCCAACGTAGGCTAGACCGCAGCTGCATTCGACTTTATACACACCCGGAGTTTGCAGTGGTATTACATCCTTTACAGGCCTCAAAAATCGAGCTATATTTTGGGTCGGTTTGAAGATCGTTTTTATATCGAATCTGTTTAGCATCTTACTTATTCGATCTGTCACGCCCTTGACGTATGGTAAGAATGCTCTTGATCTGCTCGGTTTTTGAGTTTCGTCCGTATTAGATCGTGTGCGTGTCTCGTGATATTTTCCGTATCCATTTTTCCTAAGGACATCATTGACATGTTCCATCTCCTTCGGAAAATGCTCAGTGTCGCATAGATCGCGTGCTCGATTCACGAGCGACGTTTGCACTGAACGTAGATGGTAGGGATGATGGTGTGAGCTTGCATGCAAATATCTGTCCGTATGTGTGGGCTTCCGATATACCGTATGTCCGAGAGTATTGTCACTTCTCCTCGTCACTTTGACATCCAAAAATGGTAAGGTCCTTACCATTTTTGGATGTCAAAGTGACGAGGAGAAGTGACAATACTCTCGGACATACGGTATATCGGAAGCCCACACATACGGACAGATATTTGCATGCAAGCTCACACCATCATCCCTACCATCTACGTTCAGTGCAAACGTCGCTCGTGAATCGAGCACGCGATCTATGCGACACTGAGCATTTTCCGAAGGAGATGGAACATGTCAATGATGTCCTTAGGAAAAATGGATACGGAAAATATCACGAGACACGCACACGATCTAATACGGACGAAACTCAAAAACCGAGCAGATCAAGAGCATTCTTACCATACGTCAAGGGCGTGACAGATCGAATAAGTAAGATGCTAAACAGATTCGATATAAAAACGATCTTCAAACCGACCCAAAATATAGCTCGATTTTTGAGGCCTGTAAAGGATGTAATACCACTGCAAACTCCGGGTGTGTATAAAGTCGAATGCAGCTGCGGTCTAGCCTACGTTGGACAAACGAAACGGCCCATAGCCACGCGACTGACAGAACACATCAAAGCTGTTAAAAACGTTCAGCGAGAAAAATCGGCGATCTGCGAACATATATTGGATAGCGGAAGTAACCACTGGATGCAGTTTCAAAATCCCATTGTTCTATCGAAGGAACAATTCTACTTTCCTCGCATGATCCGGGAAGCCATTGAAATGAGAAGAACTCCGAACTTCAATAGAGATGACGGCTACAAACTCTCTTCTACGTGGAACCCTCTTCTTAAAATGTTCCCGCCGCCGAACGCCGAACGCAAAGACGTAAAACAGGATACAGTGAGTGTTGTGTGCAAGACGGATTTTAAAAATTCCCGCGCTCCGAGCCCGGCCCCCCACCACCGTTATAACCTACGCAGTGGCGGCAGCGGTTTGCGGCCTACCCGCAAAACAACGGACTGACAGCTCTTCAGTTTACCCTTGACAACGGCGGCTGCAACGTCACCGAAACGTCGGGTCCTACAAATTTCACGCGGTAAATTCGTTTTCTATCCTATTTATAATGTCAAACAACCGCGATAGTCTTCGATTTCATATATATATATATATATATATATATATATATATATATATATATATATATATATATATATATATATATATATATATATATATATATATATATATATATATATATATATATATATATATATATATATATATATATATATATATATATATATATACTACTCGCCATGAGCTTTTCGTAAAAATACAACAGAGGATGAATAAACCAGTACTGACTTTGGAAAGGACGATCACTACAAGATGGTTCTACTGGTTTAATGCAGTTATGAAAGTTCGAAAGACATACTAGGCAATTTTGGCTGTTCTAGATGAAGGAAAAAAGGAAAGGGCAGAGAGTATAGGAATAAAAGCGCAAATAATACAGAAAAAGTTCATATTTCTGCTTTGTGCTATGGAGAAGATATTAGGCATTACTTATTGTCTATCACAGCAGCTACAAGCTGAAGAACTTGATTTAGCAGCCGCCGTGCATCTTATCAAAAGTACGGAAGAAGAACTTAAAACATCCAGAACTGACGACACATACCTAGAGGTTTTAGAGAAGGCTAAATCTTTGGCACTCAGTAGTGGTGTTGTATGGAGTGAACAAAAAAGATCGAAGACTGTTCCTCATAGACTCGCTGATAGTGTGATAATGTCAACGACGGGTAATAAAAATACTGAAAATAAGGCCATATACTTCGAAGTTGTTGACAGCATTCTCGTGGAATTCAATCGCCGATTCTCCGAAAATGAAGGCCTGTTCTCAGCAATAGATGGCTTAAAGAAAGAAAATCCAGCCTTCATGGCGGAAGAGAAATTAAAGCCATTGATAGAAAACTACAAAAAAATTCTAAATGTAGAACTTTTACAACTGCAACTGCCCCTAGCTAGGAACTATTTACAAACCGGCGATGAAAACTCCGTTTTGTCACTACTCGAATCTCTCCGAGTTCTTCCAGTAGCATACTCAGAAGTGATAAAACTGTTGCAAATTTTTGCTACACTGCCTATCACCACAGCTGGAAATGAAAGATTTTTCTCTGTGCTGAAAAGAGTAAAAGGGTACCTACGAAGTTCTACTAGCGATGAAAGATTGTCCTCACTTATGTTGATGGCGGTTGAAAGAGAAGAAATGAAAAAAATATCACTAGACCAATTGGTGGATGATTTTGCGGCGAAGAAACCACGACGATACCCTTTGCTACACTAACGTGACATTGGAATGTACCGTAGGTAGTTATTTTGTTTCATGATACCTTTTACAAATACAGCCTATGTAATAAAATTTGATTCATTTTTTCATCCATACCCAACCTACCAAAAAAGTTCGTTTTCTTTTATAAATAACCAAGCGACCAATTAATATATGTACTTATAAATCGTAGGTAAAAATATCAGATTTTTTTGTAAGTTCCAAAATTATAGGGGGGGGCAATTGCCCCCCCCTGCCCCTATCAAATGACGCCCCTGTTATAAACAGTCAAAATTTAATTATCGGTGCAAACACAGTAGCCAATATTAAAAGCCATAAATTTTTGGGTTTAGTTTTAGATGAAAATTTAAGGTGGAATGCTCACGGAGAGGAATTAAGCGACAGACTATCCAGCGCCTGTTTCTTACTAAGGCAAATAAGGAAACTAATCAGTGTTAAACACACCAAAATAATATACTTTGCCTATTTCGAGTCAATTCTTCGTTACGGGATTCCCTTCTGGACACAGTGTACAGTAGTTTTAAGGCAACATATTTTCTCTCTCCAAAAACGAGCCATAAGAATATTATTAAACCTTAAACATAATGAATCATGTCGTGGTCACTTTAAAAATCTCAGTATTCTAACGCTACCATCACTATACATATTTGAATGCATAAAATTAATATAAAAAACATAGGAAAAATGAAGACCCAAAAAGAAATTCACTCGCATTTCACCAGATGTAGGCACAATTTAGCGTTACCCCGTCCATCTCTGGAATTATTCAAAAGGGATCCAAATTACTTTGGAATGGCGTGTTACAATAAACTGCCTGAGAATATCAAAAGTATATGTAGAAACGGATATATCACCCAATTTAAATCGAAATTAAAAGGCTACCTTATTGCGAGAGAATTATATAATATTAACGAATTATAATTAGATTACTGACAATTTCCATCTCGATTTTTTATTTATTATTTTTTATTTAACTTGATATTTGTACCATTTTATTGATTATTATATTATTACTATTATTTTTAATTGTCTCCCATAATCAATTATAATTCTTACTTACAGGACCATTTAATTTTAATATTATAATTTCATGACTATCTGTAGTTATAAATATCTAATATAACTCAATTATGTGGTGAGTTTCTAATGAAATATTTAGTATACATTTTAAAGTTATTTTAACATTAAGCGGCTATATAAAATGTCTAAACAACTATGTAAAGTTTTTTGAAGACAATAAATACGATTTGATTTGATTTGATTGGGCAATTTTTGAGTCTAAATTATAAAATGGTTCCTTATCGAGGGATTCACTTAGAAACTTTCTTAAATTAGTGCTTATATTTATCAAAAAACTCATAAAACGAAAGTTCTTCAGATATGGTTGCTTCCAGATCAGCTATGTCACGAGATATGGTCGTTACCATGTCACCCTAAATCTCAGTTGTTGGATCGGTAGCGTGTTATAATATACCCACTCAGTGAGTGGTTACATCAATATTTTCGAATGAACTATAAACGTTTCTCCATCTCGGAAGTTGATGCGCTGGCCGACGGGTTTTCCCTGTTGTTTCCGTTGGTTTTTATGTTGTCATACGTCAGCTTTTTGTGTTTGTCTTTTTAATCGTGTCTCTCGAACGGATAACACGCAAACATTGTCATGGCTACGATCGCTAGTGACGATCGCTTTTTTACGATCGCTAGTGACGACTTCAAGATATTTTTACACGACTGTCCAAAAAAAAGGAGTGTAATGTGTTCAGGGTTCTTTTAAGTATGTTTACCGTTTCTTCATTCCACCAAATCATCCTACTACTATTATAAACACGAAAGTTTGTAAGAATGTATGTATGGATTGTTTGTTACTCTTTCACGCAAAAACTACCGAATGCATTTTTGATGAAACTTTACAATAATATAGCTTAAACATCAAAATAACACATAGGCTATAATTTATAAAATATAGTTTTCTATCATCATTATCACAATTTTCCATCACCACGCGGGTGAAACCGCGGGGCGCAGCTAGTTATAAATAAAATGTTCACTTTCTGTAACGGCAGTCGTGTTTTTTATTATTTTTAATATATTCACGTGTTTGTGTTTTAATACATTTACTTTTTTCTGATTTTTTGTATATATTTACTTGTTTAAATATTAATATATTCGTTTGTATGTTTCCCTTTGGACTAGAATCGATGTAATTAAAACAAAAATGTAGATAATTTTTTTTGCATAGTCTTTTAGATATTAGCAGACTTTCTTTTACATGAGATTCTACGGAAACTATAGAAAATTCCACACGAAAATCTTCTCTAACTTTTATTTATATGACGGCCTCATATTCTATTTATTTATTTCAAATACTATTCAAGAGCTTTACAGACTAATCCAATTCGCTAATTTCAATATTAAATCTAGATTGTAAAAGTCCCAGTTATGGAGCTAATGGGCCCTTGCTGAGTTGGCCAGGAAGACCCATTCTGTTCAGGGTTGGTCACACTAACGGGTCAACACCCATCCGGCGGCCTCCACGCATGAAGTGCGAGCCCGGGCAGGACTCTGGCCTTAGGGCTGGTTTTCCCTAGGAGTCAACCTTCTGGCGCTTCTGGACGGTCTGCGCACCGTGCGGCGTAAGCCAATCAACTGTGCACTCTGACTAACAGTCGGGGTAGTCTGGAAGCAGTACTGTTTCCTATAGAGCGGGGGTGGTTGCGGACCTTACGGCGACTGCTCTTGAAACGACCCGATCCTGGGAGAACAGACGGGCAAAGGATGCCGTGGTCCGCGATAGATTCGGTTTACACCGTTTCGCCGCTTCGTAAGGGAGAGGACCGCGCAAGCGACCTCGAACTCGTAAATAATCGAGAGACCGGAGTAATCTGGTCGCAATTGGAAGTAAGGGCGTGAGTGTAAGCCCGCTGGGTAACATACCTGGTTATCTGGTATGTGTAAATGAGGTAATGGTCGACAAAGTTCATGATCTCGTGTTAGCCGATCGTCGAGTAAAGATGCGCGAAATAGTACCTAGAGGCCACTGGCATCTCGTTATGAACGTGTGCAAAATATCGTGCACGGACATTTGGGCATGAGGAAGCTGTCGACGCGATGGGTGCCGAGTTTGCTGACTGTGGAAAATAAGCGAAATCGTGTGACCACGTCGAATTAGTGTTCGGCCATGTTGAAGCCTAATCCAACGAAGTTTTTTTACCGATTCGCGACAGTAAACAAAACATGGGTCCATCACTACACACCAGAGATCAAGCAGCAGTCGAAACAGTGAACTTCTCTCTCCATGTATCTGCTCCCAAGAAGGCAAAGACGGTCCCATCGACCGGAAAGCTCATGGCCACCATTTTTTTGGGATTCGCAAGGTATCATCTACATAGACTTTTTGCAGACGGGATTAACGATCACGAGGCAATACTAAAGTAATTTATTGGGTCATTTCGACGGGCGTATTGAAGGAGAAACGGCCTCGTTTTCAGCAGAAAAAAAGTGCTCTTCCACTTCGACAACGCTCCGGCCCAATCATCCCGAATCGCCACGGCCAAATTGGTTGAATTGGGCTATAAGGTTAATATACTTAATAGAAAGCTAATAGACTATACTTAATAGAAAGCTACAAAATGCTTCACGGTTATTACAGTGTGCCCAACCTCGAGGGCATGTTCAGGGTTGAACACCAATAAGCAACTGCGTGGACACTCGTTGAAGCTAAATAAGACAATTGCAGCATCGAACCCCAGGAAATATTTTTTGACAAATCGTGTAGTGGATGCTTGGAATGCGTTGCCAGAGGATGTGATCAGTGCTATCTCTGTCAATAACTTTAAAAACAAACTGGACATTTTTCTTAGTGCCAAACAGTCACAAGTTTAAAAACAAGTGCATGTGATATAAACGCATCAGCTCTAAGCTGCTAGTGTATAATATAATAATAATAATAATAATAATAATAAGGTGGTGCTGCATCTCCGTACTCTTCACACCTAGCCCCGTGCTACTTCCTTTTGTCCCTAAACCTGAATACTTGGCTCGAATGCAAGCCCTTCACGTCAAATGAGGAGGCCATCGCCGCCAGGAATGCCTATCTTGCAAATTTCCCGAAATCGTATTATTCCGAGGGCTTACAAAAGTCAGAGTATCGCTGGGAAAAGTGTATCGCCCTGGAAGGGGACTTTGTTGAAAATTAAAAACAAAATCCTGTTGAATTATTGCGTTTCTTGCCCAACAAGCTTAGCCTTAGTTGAGGGGCACAGGTCAACCTGATACATTTTTGTGTTATTCTGTTTTGGATTTCTCAGTAATCTAATTTAATGTAATTATTGTGTATTTGAAATTCTAATCGTGATTTAATTAAATAATTAATTTGCTGGAATAAAATCACCAATATCTGTTTTTTTTAGGTTTTTTGCTATCACAATCAATTTTGTTAGGTTTTGCAAACGTCCAATGTGGTCCAACCCCCCCCCCCCCCCACCCCCGAGCTACCTACAATCAGGCCAGTATCCAGACTTCGGTTTCGGGGGTGGGACATTCATTAAAACAACGCGCATGGCACCCACAAAATTTGAATTGGGTGGGTGCCTATTAACCCCTAGAGCCCCAATTGGCCGATATAGGCCACAACACGATTCAGCGTGACGATTCACGATTCACGATTTTAAATTCACGATTCACGTTTTAATTTTATTTTAATTTAATTTCTTTTATTTTATTATGTTAATACTAGCTGCGCCCCGCGGTTTCACCCGCGTGGTGATGGAAAATTGTGATAATGATGATAGAAAACTATATATCTTGCAACGAGACCGTTCTATTTATTGAAGTTTTATTTACGCAAATTTATATTATGTTGATGTTATTAAGCAAGACAGCGGTTTGGTACATAGTCAATAAGAGGTATTTACTTATTATTAAATGATAATGTAGCTATAAAAGCAGAGGGCGCCAGACTA
This sequence comes from Micropterix aruncella, assembly GCA_944548615.1. Taxonomy (NCBI): domain Eukaryota; kingdom Metazoa; phylum Arthropoda; class Insecta; order Lepidoptera; family Micropterigidae; genus Micropterix; species Micropterix aruncella. The sequence goes on from OX155968.1 coordinate 27,290,318, forward strand.
CCAAGTGCTGGAACGGTTCGCTGGTTGAGCAAGCAGATCCTGCACCGGAAACAGGCTTCTGCGCGGCGAATTTATTGGGAGACAGGATAACACCGCCTGAGAGGCGGCTGCTCATTTAAGGAAGGATGTCGGAGAAGGTCGTGGGGGAAACTCTCAGAGAGTGCGGATCTGCGCGCTATATAAAGGAATGCGGTGTCCCTGCGTGAAATGGGGTTCGCCTTTAGGAGGCGTCCGGTCTAGGGAAGAAAAGAAATCTTTAAAAAATCTGGTGAACTTCTACGTTTCTATATATCGTAATATATCTATATTTTTTCCTTTATTCCTGGCTCATAATCTGATTCTCCGTTCGACCGGCCAATGAGCTGGCACGAGAGAAAGGCGCCGACAGCAGCCAAACGAAATTTATTAGGCCGCGATCAGCGCCCTCTTTACGTGAGAGTCGGCTACTACGGTATACTTTGCTTTGCACCGCGACCGATAGGTGGCGTTTCGCAAGCGAAATGTCGGCGAAAGGAATAAATAATTAATATTAATAAAACAAAAATATGAAAAATATATGAAACGGAATATATCCCAAAAGAAATTAAGAGAATTAAAGGAAACCCGAGATATTGAATAAATGAGGAAATCAAGAACTAAAAAAAATAAATAAAAAAATAACGAGGGTAGCGGAGGAGGAAAATGAAAGAAGCCGATGGCGGAAAAACTACTGATTAAAGAAATATATTTGCAATGGGTATGGGTGAGAGATACCCCATAGAGCAAAATAGGAAGAGGACGATTGGCAGACTAATTAAGAAAGGAAGAAAGAAATATTCTTTTTTTTTGCAAAAGTATCAAAATTACTATTTTCTTGGGGGCGCTACTCCACGGTAGCAAAAGGAACGGAACAAAAAAATGGAAAAACTATTGAATAGTACCAAAGAAGGAAAGGATACTTAGATAAGGTAGATAAAAGGAAAAGGGTAGATAAACAAAAGATAATTAAATATATTTTTTTTACTTTGTATAACCCTTCTTCATCCCTTTTTTCTTTTATGGAAATTGAAATTATAACTCGAGATTGATGTGATTTAAAAGATGTGCTTTATTCACGAAAGAGAAAAGAAAAAAAAATATTCAAAGATATTTAAATTTATATGTTACATTTTTTTGTGTTGAATTCTCGCTACATCAAATGCTTTGCTTACATCTATTGAAATAAACAATATATCGGTACAATTCGCCTCGGGAGACGTCGCGGAGGCTGGAAGAGCCCAAGAAAAAAATGAACACGACCTTTCACCCCAGCGGGTTATGAATATTATTTCTAATCTCGCTCTTTTATGGCGAACATAAGTATTAAATATTTATAATAAAGAATGTATTTAATTTTCTTGTTCTTTTAGAAAATACGAACGCTTAATACTACTACCGCACCGTATTTGCCGCAACCACCTTACCGGATACCGTGAGAGTTTTTAGAGATTTAGTATGAGTAAGGTAAGAAACGAAATTTTTAGGAATACCTATTTCGACGTATTAGGGAATCACGCACCATTATAATAAAATAGGGTGCCTATTAGGTATTTTTTTAATATATACGGTAGGTCACACCTTTCCGGAGACCCCTAAGTCAACTTCGTCTACCTCGCGTCCGATTTGTGTAACCGGTTTTTATATATAAAATCTAATTATTTTTAAATAAAAAAAATAAAAGAAAGTGGAAGAACCAAGAACAGAAAGAAATGAAAAAAAAAATGATATTAGCCCCAACCGGGTTGTATCGCGCTACCTATCTTATATAAAGAAAATGTATTAACTATTTTCTAAAAAAAAAAATATTTATATGGCCCTTCGGCCTGGCTAAAATTAGATAGGAGACGTCGCGGAGGCTGGAAGAGCCCAAGAAAAAAAAGAACACGACCTTTCACCCCAGCGGGTTATGAATATTATTTCTAATCTCGCTCTTTTATGGCGAACATAAGTATTAAATATTTATAATAAAGAATGTATTTAATTTTCTTGTTCTTTTAGAAAATACGAACGCTTAAAACTACTACCGCACCGTATTTGCCGCAATCACCTTACCGGATACCGTTAGAGTTTTTAGAGATTTAGTATGAGTAAGATAAGAAACGAAATTTTTAGGAATACCTATTTCGACGTATTAGGGAATCACGCACCATTATAATAAAATAGGTGCCTATTAGGTATTTTTTTTATATATACGGTAGGTCACACCTTTCCGGAGACCCCTAAGTCAACTTCGTCTACCTCGCGTCCGATTTGTGTAACCGGTGTTTATAATATATAAAATCTAATTATTTTTAAATAAAAAAAATAAAAGAAAGTGGAAGAACCAAAAACAGAAAGAAATGAAAAAAAAATGATATTAGCCCCAACCGGGTTGTATCGCGCTACCTATCTTATATAAAGAAAATGTATTAACTACTTTTCTAAAAAAAAAAATATTTATATGGCCCTTCGGCCTGGCTAAAATTACAAAGGAATAGGACAATATTCTGCTATACTAAAAGAACCGACCTCACGTTTCGAGGTTCTATATTACTCTTCAAGGTATTTCAAGTATGAGAAAACTGACGCGGATTCGTGATGTCCTCGCGATTATAAAGAAAATAGAGAAACTAATTATGAAAAAAAATGAAAATGACAGATATGATGAGAAAAATCCTCAAAAAGAGAGAAAGAGAAAAGAAAAAAAGAACCCAAAAAGGAACCAAAAAAAAAGAAGAACCAAAAAAAAACCAGTCCCCGAACCGTCGGTGCGTCTCTGTAAGGGTAGAAATCACACTATATTTTCTGGAGACATGAGCTAATTAGCATCTATATAATTAAATTCCTACCTTGGAACTATTGAGCACTGATTCTAACACATTATAATTTTTTTTCAAATCTGCAAGACTAGTGACTCGGCAGGGTTTCTTCTATCTGTGATGACGGCCCGGGATACGTCAGTCCCGGACCGCCTCCAACCCAAAAAGTGATGACCGGTCGGTATATTTCTTTGTCCGGCTCGCAAACTATTGGATATGATTTCTACCTACCTAATGGCCTTCTAGAATATTCGAAAATGAATTAGGGCATAGAGCGAATCTGAATTTTTTATAGAGAGCGTTTGGCACTCATTGTCTGAACTTTAAATTATTTTGAACTTTTATATATTTATATTTAATATTTTTATTGTTTATGAGAGGAAATGACACATCGTAGATGGTTGCAACACTGGCTGTTGCAATCTTTATAAATTATAGCCTATGTGTTATTCTGATGTGTAAGCTATATTTTTGTAAAGTTTCATCAAAATCCATTTAGTAGGATTCATCAAAATCCATTCAGTGGGAAAATTCAAATTTGCCCATACAATGATACGAAAATACACCGGATTTCGGGGGGTTAAATCCCAACTACCTTCCCCCCCCCCCCTGGAATCGTGTCTGACACTAGGTACATAGGTGGCGGATTCTTCCAGAATCTCATTTTTTTCTTACTCGAAAAATTTCAGGGGGGACACACGTTTCCTATGCCCCCCCCCCCCTCCGGATACGTCCTTGCCTAAATCAATTAAAGCACTGGGTTTGTCTGGCAACACATTTCCATTTCATATTTACGGTAAAATAAAAACACAAGTTTCAAGATAATAATACACGTTTTTATTAAAAGGTGAAAGCCGGTCAACCAGTCGTCTTTGTTGCTAACAAAGATACATATTTTTATTAACCTTTGTTGGCACTCTATAATTATTAATTAGTGACTAAAGTATGTATGGTTTAGGAAGCGGTAGTACATGCCAAATACTACTTATTTACATTTTTTAAATAAAGAATGCCAAACGCCTGCTCTACACTTTGGCCAATGTTGGGCCACATCGTTCAGGTGGAAGCAATTCGGCACCAATGTAACGAGAGAAAAATATATGCGACAGAGAGTGAGAGAGAGAGAGACATAGGCAACTATAGTGGACACAATCGCTCCTGACATTCTAAGTCGTAAAATGTGCGAGCACGACAGCACATCAGCGTTCTCGCGCTACAAGAGATGTGGCGCATGGTGCCAGGCTATCGATATCGATTGATTCTTATATCGATGATTACATACAAGAAAACTATTAAAGTCGACTATTATCATCAAAACCCGGCTTTAATAACAAATCCAGAAAGAATTGCGAAATTAAAACGGATATTCTATCCTATTGCAAAATATTAATGCACTGAAACATTCTAAATTATCTGAAAGGTCGAAACACAGCAATTAGTTATTGCCCTAATGGGGACATACTTAATAGAATAAGTCTTTCGTCTTTTTATAGAGCTGTCGACTACAACGGGCGAACCCGTCACCAAGATTTAACGATATCGATCGTTCTATCTCCCGTGAGGTGAGCGCAGAAGAGTTAGGTCTTGGTCTTTTGGTTTACGTTAAAACAATAAAAAATACTATTGGATACAATAATAGAAAGTAAACATTAACTTTTATTAAGCAGTTTTTAAATAAACTTACGATATTATACTGGGTTCAGTGGACCCGGTAGCGAGTACATTGCTACAAATTAGGGTGCGACTCCCTAAGTGTCAAGGGATGCACAAGCATTCGACTATAGATTCGGGTGTTATTGGACTCTCAAGTGCTGACTTTGGGCTGTGCTTTCGGTGTGTCGTCGACTTGTCGATTGGTAGAATGAGTTATCTCGTGCTTCGTCAGTGTTCCCTTCTGTGCGAATTGTGCGCCGCAGTGCCTGCATCTGAACGCATGCTGGCCGTCGGTTAAAGAGTGAACCCTTCCGTGATTGGCTAGAACGCTCAATGTTGCGAAAGACTTGTTACAAACGCCACAAGTGTGGGGCTTAGTATGGTAGAGAATGTGGTAGTTTAAATCACCTCGCATCAGGTAATGCTTTCCGCAAAAAGGGCAATGATATCCAGTCTGCGATGACCCTTGCCCTACTGGTATATCAGTCTTTAGATATTCTTTAGAGGTGGACGGCTGCAACAAGGAAATATTTTCGTCAATAAGTTTTGTAATAAATAGATGAAATACAAACGGAGCTGCCATGGAATTAACCAACCGGAGTCGGGCCCATCATAAAACTATAATTACACTTCTGGGGTGTGAGCGGTGGATTCCGGACTAACGACCAGCTGTGGTAGGCTTAGGACAGCTGTCTTGACTCATGTGAGCGTTCACCTTACCACCCATTCACTCCCTCTTCGAAACCATAGAATTTGAGATGCGGAAATTGCGGTTTAAAGTCTAATTTAAAGAATATGCAACATATTCTGAATTGTCATTACTTAATGTCAAATCGTTTAACTGCTCATTAGTAGCAGTGGTGTGTTTGCCGATGTTTTGCCTGAGTAATTCAAACAATATGATAGCCCATTTGCTAACTGTTTTTTGCAAAAATTTGAAAGATAAACATTATCTATTGTGAAAGAGTAAAAATACTTATTAAAAGTATTTATGTCAAACAATTGGAATTTGTCATCATACAATGTCAACGTATGTAATTTATTATTTAGTTTATATCTAGACATATTTTCCATTTCGGGCAACAATTTACTATAAGGAAAAGCAAATAAGACAATTTTTTTCACATTTAACTGTGCCAATAATTCAAAATATTTTATTAATACATGTATATTTGCGTTTCCCCTTCTCCCAATAAAAATAATTAAAGTTGTGTCAGGACAATAACAACTATTAACTATTTTTTCTAATATTTGAGTAAAACTGGCGCCGGGAAAGCAATGATTAGCTACCAGTTCTCCGGATGTTCGTAACATTAATTGGCCCATATTTTTACCTATTTCATCACTGTACATAATTACTTTGGTGTGATTTTCTTTGCTATCTTTATGTAATGTTTTTTGGGAAGTAAAATTACTAAGACTATCATTCAACTCCACACCCTGGGTGTGCAATAGAGATATTGTAGTTCCATCTTCAACACTCTGGTTATTTACTTTATTTACAACCTGTTTGGATCGACGAGAAGACTTGAGATGGCAGCATATACAATCTGCTTGAAAAATCAGTTAGTCAAACATGCCCTTTACAAACTGGACGACTTTGATATTGCGTCCCCAATTGCTTGATTATAAATAACCATATTATGACTATACTTTCGCACTAACTTTTAGATTTTATTGACATTGTTTTTGATTACGCATGTTTCAGAATTTCTCTTTTTCATTGTATTGATTATTATTTATTGTTTGATTATTGATTATTTTGTAAATTTGACTATTTTTAAGTAATCATCTCTGATTACAAATATTTATTTTATTTCTTTTAATTAATCAAAGCGGTTTTATCATCCGGTAAATTATGATTGTAAAATTTGACATGTTCCTCAGTATTGTGAAATGCTTTTATGGAATGAATAAATGAGGATGATGATGATGATGATAGAATTTCTCGTACTTACATATGTATGAATATTATGTTTTTCTTCATGTATTTCTAAATAACATTTCTTGACGAATGACAAATTGCAGGTAGCGCATACGTGACGTTTTTTTGACGTTCGTCCAAAATGCTTTTGTTCGTGAGCCGTCAGTAGATAGCCCCTCGAGTAAGATTTTTCGCAAATGCCGCAGGCGAACGATTTCTCCAGATTGAAACTCCTCTGCGGTCTCTTCGAAACAGGAGGAAGAGCAATGCTTTTGGGTGTGTCGTCTTGTCGATCGGTCGAATGACTTCTCTCGTGCTTCGTCATCGTTGCTTTCTGAGCGAATTGTGCACCGCAGTACCCGCATGCGAAGGCATGCTGGCCGGTGGTCGAAGAGTGAACCTTCCCGTGCTCGGTTAGTCTGCCCAATGTTGGAAATGACTTGTCACAAATACTGCAAGCATGTGGTCTAGTATGATTGAGAATGTGTTTGTTCAATTCGCCCCGCATTTTGTAATGCTTTTTGCAGTGAGGGCAAAGATATCCATCCTGCGACGAGCCTTGCACTTCTGATATATCAGTCTTAATATCTTTTTTTGAGGCGGACGGCTGCAATAAGAATATATGAAATGATTAATTAGTGAACGAATATAAAAATCTTAAAGAATATATGGAATTACTAAAACTTTCAGAGGTTATATCCAATAATAATACAATTAATAGGAGGATAATAATTCGAATTTCGGAATACTTTCGAACCGAACCTACGAAGTCAAATTTAAAAAATAGATTAGTAATACCCAGGTTGAAAATATAATTTCTATTGAACAAAGACATTACTTTTTCATTATGTCAAGATTTTACAACTTGATCAATTGCGAAATAAAAATGAATGACATTTAGTGTATTAAAAAATAAAAAATTGTTTTTGAATCATGACAGACTGGCCATAAACAGTGGCGTAGCTGCAAGCCCATGTAGCTAGGGAGCCCTCAGGGTCGTTATCTTTGAAATGGGACCATTTCAGCCTTCAGGGCCTTTTCTAAAAGATTGAAAACAGGGCAAAAGACTATTTACAATAATAATAAGAAGAAGAAGAAAAAGAAGAAGATCTCCCTCCTCCTCTTCTTTTCTCTTCTACCCTACTCATTCCGCACCTCCGCCTGGACTTACCCCGACTTACCTTACTCATTTCGCTCCTCCGCCCAAACTTACTTTGACTTACCCTACTTCCGCACCTCCGCCCGGACTTGCTCCGACTTACCATACTCATTCCGCACCTTCGCCCGGACTTGCCTTGACGTACCCTGCTCACTCCGCACCTCCGCCCGGACTTGCCCCGACTTACCCTACTCAATTCAGGTACTATTGTATACTTCTAGGTCTATTTTCTTTGCAGTTAAAGCATTCTAGCAGGGGCCACCGTATCTGCCGTATCAATTATACGGGCCCGGGCCACGGGGGCCCCCAACCTAACCTGACCTGACCTGGCAACCTGAGTAGTATGTTCGAAATATTACAACCGGAGAAACTCCTGTCTTCTTCAAACGAAGAGATAATAAACGCTTCCAGAAAACTGTCGGCTAAATACAGTAAAGACATCTCAGTTATTCTTTATGAACAATTAAAGGCTCTAAAATTCATTCCATTAAGGAACTCATTGAATTATTGCTGATAAAATTCAATAGTCTTGCATCCAGTTTTCCGGAGGTAATAACAGCATGCTTTTTACTCTTGACAATTCCAGTTACAACTACAACTTCTGAAAGTTTTTCAAAATTAAAACTGATAAAAAAATACCTAAGAACTTTGATGGGACATGAACGCCTGTGAGACCTGTCACTATTGGCCATAGAGGCAGAAACTTTAGAAAAACTAAAGTCATCATCAGCTATAAATGATTTAATAAATCAGTTTGCCGAAAAAAAAGGCAAGGAGACTGTATATTTGATTTGAATTGTTTGTAAAAATTTTGGAAAAAGTGACAGATAGATAATTATGATGAATAAATATTTCTTTTAATTTTATGCAAACATTTTTTTTTCTTTTGTGAGAAATCTATACCCTTCCTAAGGGCCCCCAAACAAATTTTTATACGGGGCCCCGCCAAGGCACGCTACGCCACTGCATTCTAGATAAGGCGGAATAGGTACACACGTAAGAAGAAGAATATCGGAGGAAGAAGAGTATTTTATATGGAATATCAGCAATTTGTAACCATTCATAATGAAATAATGATAATAAATAAACAATCACCTCTTCCTTTAGAGTGCCAGTTTTTTGAATTTGCACATTCTTAGAAAGTCCACTAAAGTTAGAGACGGCCATAAAAGGCGCTGGCTCGTCATCAGGCTCAGGCGCTTTACATTGACTGACGTGGTTCTCCATAAACTCCTCACTGCTATATTTGACACCACATTTCCTGCACTGGTAGTACTGAACTGCAATTATAAAATAACATCGGTCAAGTGCAAGTTTCTCTGAATGTTATTATCATCATCAGCACTACAAATCATTGTGAGTCTTGACTCATTAAGAATCTTTTTATATTCCACCCGATCCTGATGCTACCTGATTGCTTCAATAAATATAGCAGGGGGAGGAGGGATCAGTTATAATAGGCGAACCTGTCACCCCAGGGAGTTATAATGACATCGGGCCATTCTGTCACAAGATAAGCAAATTGATGCAATAGACTGATCTACTAAAAATCAAAACCTATCATTGAAACTGGCCAAGGCGTGCTATAGAGCATCTCGTAAATGAATAATGTTAGCGAGAGCACATTTTACCATCCAGTAGCTTTACTCTCGAGCTACCTGACATTGCAGGAAGATGGTGCGATAAAAATATTTTAATCACAGTTTTAAATATAATGAATGCTATTATACACTAAGGACATACTGGACGGATGACCATGAAAACAGTTAGAGATAGAGATATTACCATTATTTGCAGTGGGTGTTACACTCTGAGGCAAATGATACGTATCCATATCGATATCGAGGAACGCTGCATACTCCAAGCCATAAAAGACGAGCAATTCTCTCCCGGGAGAAATATCCTCGAGAGCTCTGTAGTAGATCTTCCTTTTGAACTGGCAAGCGGTGAGGTTCTGTCGGTGCCAGCTGGTTGAGCAGTTGACGAATCTCATCCAGTTGGAGTTAGAGGGATCTCCTGCATCTATCCAGTGGTGGGTTTTCTTCACATCTCCAAGCACCTGCAAAGACGTCGGTGATCACTGTGAGCTGTTAACTACTACGGGCGAAACCGCCACCCCAGGAAGTTATAACGATATTAGATCATGCTTTCTTCCATGGATGAGTAAATGCAGAGACTTAGGTACAATACAGTCCACAGTCTATTTATGCTAACAAGCCCATAAAAGTCTAACACCTTACCACGATGCACTGGAAAAGGAAACAAGCAATTTGGACTGATTTCTTCATCTTCCACTCTTGTCACAGATTCAAAGTCGCTTACGCGTCCTCTACCTGACATTAACAGTAATTCATATTGTATTTATCGCAGATCCGTCGTGCCCTTTGCCTGTCAGGGTCACTCAGGATCAGGCGGCTATCGGATCGTTTCTAAGGATAGGTTACGCCAGGACATTCGCTACCCCTGCTCTTTAGGAAACATATGTCTCCAGACTTCTCCGGTTATTCGCTGGATTGCGTAAGTATGGCTGACACAGCCTGGTTCACAAACCACCCAGCTCCACCCGAGGTGTTCCTCTGAATCCACACATCTGATCCCAACCGTCTCCGACTGCAGGTTACAGCTAATTGTTTCCTAAGCAGCGGGGGTGGATGTTGACCTGTTGTCATGCCACTCTTGAAATGACCTTGGGCCACTCGATCCTGTGTGGCACTACGGGCAAAGAACGCCCAGGTCCGTGATAAATTCAAACTGAATTACCGCTATAATACAACAAGTAGAGGTTGCGTAAGCAACTTCGGACCCGTAACCAGTCTGGAGGACGGAGGTATCCTGAAGGTTAATTCCAGATGGAGATATCCTGCCAAAACTGGTAGTTAGGGGGTGAGGCTGCCCGCTGTTTACCTTTCCCGGTGCCTCGCCGTAAGGCGTCGGTCTCTAATGGGTTGCTGGTGAACTAGACAGAAGGTTGTCTTGTCCCCAAGTCTTCTACGCTCATCCCACGGCTGAACGAACGATCTATATCGTTCGCCGTTGTAGTTGACATTGCCCTACTGCAGGTTACCTCCGCAGGCAGAGTTCACAGCGGATCTGGCAGGTTAAGTCCCTCTTCGAGGAGGCTACCAGGTGGGAGTTGAACCGTAAGTTGTGCCGATCAACGTAACACAAAGAAGGCTATCACTAACCAAGCTGCGCAAAACCATATGTCGGTGATCAGTTGGGCAGTGTCAATAACAATGGGCGAACTTGAAGACTTTGACAATGACAATCCACCATCCAGCTCCGGTAACTAGCCCGCGAGAGACCAACCCTTACCGCCATTACCGGGTAGTTCGAGGTCGCTTGCGCGGTCCTATCCCTTGTGTAGCGGTGATTTGGTGTCTACCGAATCTATCGCGGACCACGGCATCCTTTGCCCGGCTTTTCACCCGGTATCGGGTAGCCGGTTATACCAGGGAAACTGGCCCGCGGGCACAGAGTCCTACCCGGGCTCGCACTTCTACTTGGAGGCTACTGGATAGGTCATAATGGCCTAACAGTGATCAGTCGATTATAACGCTGCTGTATTAGGGGTGCTCTCTACCCACCTGCCAAGAATATCCCGATTTGCCGGCCGAGCGCATAATAGTGCCTTTGTAAGGGCCCATCATCGTCCCTTTAGGGATGACCCTCGCGGCAAACACACCCTTCCCTGCATCTGCAACATAAATTTATCATCAATGTCCTAATATTAGTTAACCCTTCGAGTAGCGGCATAATTTCATGGCAGACTGCGGCAATTTATTGGAATTTCTTGCAATATCGCCGCGCTCGACAAAAAGTACTATAACAATGGAACTACTATTATGATTTTTATGAAGGCTATATTACTATATAGCAATCATAAAAAGAATAACTGTGTAATGATCGCATTGAAATTTCGTATATAGAATATTGAAATCTCATTTTTTAAAACAATTAAATAATCCTACTAATATTATAAACGCGAAAGTTTGTATGTATGTATGGATGTTTGTTACTCTTTCACGCAAAAACTACTGAATGGATTTTGATGAAACTTTACAATAATATAGCTTACACATCAGAATAACACATAGGCTATAATTTATAAAGATATATGGTTTTCTATCATCATTATCACAATTTTCCATCACCACGCGGGTGAAACCGCTGGGCGCAGCTAGTTATGAATAAATATGAGAAATTCGAAAAAGTGAAAAAAACTCGCCATTTCTAACTTGTACTTGTCTCACGGAAAAATACGGAACGCTATTTAAAAAATTGTAAATACTATCGTAATCTTTATTAGATTCTCTATGGAAGGTAATATTTCGTTTTGCTTATTTACATAAAAAAAGGTTTAGATATTAGCTCATAAAAACCAATAAAAATTTTGATGATTTCTCGAGAAAAAAAAATTATGATGTTTGACAATGGAATTTTACCAGAAATATCTGCGAAATGACGCGCGAAGTTATTATAGCGGCCGTCTATGTATCTATGGTAATAATGAGATATTTGGTATGGATTTTAGGGTGCGTTCGAATTAGAAAATAATATTACTGTGCGTTTCGGGAGCAAGCCGCCTCGTCGTGCCTCGCTTTTGCCGACGACCTAACTTTTATCACCAGAAGCCCCAAGCAGCTTTCCCTGCTATTACAGAAAGTGGAGCTTTTCTGCGACTGGTCAGGCTGTATAAAAGTGAAGCCCTCCAAATGTTTTTGCCTTGGACTCGCCCGCATGGGCACAAAAATTTACATCCTATGACCCCAAATTGGTCTATAAGGGCTCTAATATCTCCCTTATAGACCCAAACAATCATTTCAAATTCCTCGGCAGAAAAATCACCCATCAGGGAAAAGACCTCTCGGGCGATCATGTTATAGAGCATTTCAAAAGTTTCCTGGCGAAAATAGATGCCTTGCTAATTTCTGGCCCTCGTAAGGCCTGGATCTATGACAATTATCTAACGTCACATTTGTCATGGCCCTTTCTTATTTACGATTTTACCAAAACCCAACTGTCCCGTCTAGATGCGCTGGTGACAGCTAGTTTAAAATCCTGGCTGTCCTTAGCCAAACGACCCCTCGACTCTCTTCAGGTCCAAACAAAATTTTGGGCTAGCGCTTAAACTGCCCTCTCTGCTCTACGCCAACTCCAGAATAACCAAAAATTCGATTCTGTGCAATTCCAAAGATCCGGCAATATCGAAGCACGTAATAAGTGGCCGTAGTGATTCAAATGATCTACAAGCCCGCGTAGACTTCCACAAAAAGTTCCTTACTGGAATCAGCCAGAATGGCACTGGTCTGGGGTATGGCAGTACAACCACGAGCGACGTGGACTTGAAAGAAGTCTCTTTTGCGGGGAGATTACGACAGCAAGAGTATGGCTCATGCTATTGGCCTTCAATGCCAGAATGATTGGACAACAATTGGGGACTTTTGCATTCCGCCTCCAATGCACTGGAAGGTAATGCTCTATGACTGGACGCCAGAGATGCTGAAATTTTATTTGAATGCCTTTCAGCATACACTTCCAGACCCCAGTAACCTCGCTCGTTGGAGCTTTGCCGAGGATAGTTCTTGTCCCCTCTGTAGCAATACCCCTTGCACAGCTAGACACATTCTAGCTGGCTGCAAGGTGGCCTTAGATCAAGGACGGTACACTTACCGCCATGACAAAGTTCTCGCTGTTATTCGCGAGGTAATTAGTCTCTCAGTGGCTCGTGCCAACAAGGGTTTGACAGTATCCTCCAAACCCCCAATACAGTTTGTGCGGGATGGCTCTAAAGGCAAAAAACATTTAACTACAAAACCTTTCTCAATAATAGAGGAAGCTACAGATTGGATTCTGGAGGTTGATTCGGTCTCTAAGCAGTATAAATTCCCTGAAAGTCTCGGATGCACAGCCCTCCGTCCAGATATAACTCTTTACTCTCTATCTCGGAAGGTGGCTCTTATTGTAGAATTAACTGTTCCATGGGAATCAAACATCCCAAAAGACCACGAGTACAAATTAAATAAATACCATGATCTCGCAAATGCCGTAACCCGGAACGGCTTCACTGTTCACCTTCACGCGGTGGAAGTTGGCGCTCGTGGCCTGCCAGCTAAATCTCTATTTCACCTCTTTAAAGATCTTGGCCTTTCCAGAAAAATAATCAACTCTTTCTTAGAAAAATTATCTAAAACTGCGATTTGCGCATCTCAAATTCTATGGCTTCGAAGGGGGAGTGAATGGGTGGCAAGGTGAACGCTCACATGTGGCAAGACAGCTGTCCTAAACCTACCACAGCCGGTTCGTAAGTCCGGAATCCACTGCTCACCCCCCAGAAGTGTAAAAAATAGTATTATGATGGGCCCGACTCCGGTCGGTGAATTCCATGGCAGCTCCGTTTGTATTTATTTATCGTTACGTAGTCAACGGTGTTATGATGTGCAACCAAATTTGGTCGTTACGTAGCCGAAGGGTAAATTGTTAAGTTAAGCAACAAAAAGAACTTGATATAACAATTAGTCGTGATCTCAAATGGGAAAAACACATAGCTGCAATCGCTGTAAGGGCCAACACTATCTTATAAGGAAGGCTTTCCAACATCTGTCAACAGAGGTGTTTAGGAATATGTGAGGGACCACCCCTCACAAGACTCCAAACTGTTCGGTGTGAGGTGGTGGTATCAACTTACGAGTTATCTCCGTATTTAAAGGCGGTTTTTTGAATGAAGTAGAAGGAATTTATTGATCGAAGGTTTGATACTGCCAGTATTTTGACTGGCAGTATCAAATTCCTGGCAGTATCAGGATACTGCCAGGAATTTAGTGATCGAAGGTTTGATACGCTTGCCGAATAGTGGGAAGGACTCTCGACCGATTGAAGTGAATTTAATGTGAGGAGGAACGTATTCGCCGGTGAGTAACGAGCGCGCGAATTACTTTATCGAGACGCGAGGGTTGCGCGACGGAGGTTATACGGGAATAGTCGATGAAGGATTCTTTCCCAGTCACGAGGACTGGGAAAGATAAGGAAAGGAAACCAAGGAGCCGGATTCGTTGACCTAACTCTTGAGAGAGAGTGCCGAATATGCCGTCGCAACCTTGGCGGAAGGTGATCACTCGGGGAATGATGTGACCGAGAAGCCGGGACACCGAAGTGTGCCGTCGCTATCTGGAGACTTGACCACTCGAGGAATGATAATTTGGTTGCTTTTTCGCCGGTTTATATAGGCCGGGAAATGATGCAATCCAAAATATTCCGAGTAAAAGTATTGTTTCATCGTGCTGATTCATAGCTGCACGCGTCAAAATAATAGCTGAATTGTGTCAGTGGATTTCACGTGAAATCGATGCATTTGTTGATCGCATTACAAATATCTACAAGGCACATGCGAGACCTAGTCATGAATATGGCTATAAATTCTAGAACCCCTCCATAAAGATGTAGATGTCCTGGAGAAGGTGCAGCGAAGGGCAACCAAAATGCCATCGAGCCTGAAGAATAGGAATTATGAAGATTGCTTGGGCTGACTAACATCAAACAAAAAGGACAAAGAGGGGGGACCTGATTGAGACATATAAAATTCTCACAAATTATTGTGATATACCTGGGCTAGGGAATATTTACAAATTCGATGTCAACACAAATCTTCGAGGTCACAGCAAAAAACATCAACCATGCAAAATTTAAATCTCATCCTCTTAAGAACGCTCTGCAAAATAGAGTTGGTGAACATGTGGAATAAACTACCATTTGAAGTGATTAGTGCAATCTCTGTCAATCAATTCTAAATGAGACTTGATTTGTACATAACAATTTGGTAATATTGTTTATGATTAGCATTATAAGACCTGATACGTACGTTTCAGCAAAGCTGCTTGTCAAGAATAAAGAAATATATTAACAAGTAAATATATTAAAAGGAATAAAAAACAACTGCCGTTACAAAACGTGAACTGCACAAAGTATGTATAATGGTATTTTATGAAATACTAGATGACCCGGTGAACTGCGTACCACCTAAAATTGATTTGATTGTAACTCTTCATAAGCGTTTATTGATCCTAATCAACCCTCCAAATCCAATTCATTGAAATAATATGGCCGAATCATGTACGGTTTGTAATTAAAATAAATTCAACGGGAACCCGGGGCGGAATAGGGTAGCTAAGCTTTGATCACTATTTGTGAAAGTTTGAAAGAAATAATAACAGTATTTATCGTATTATACGTTTATTTGTTTATTTATCTACAAAAAAACTAAAGCTAAACTTGTCTAAATTTATAATAACTATCTAAAATTAGTGTCTGAAAAAAAAACAGGAAATTTCCCATTCTGCCCCACCCCCGGGGTACAATGGGAAACGCACCCGGGGCACAATGGGGTGCACAATTATTGGCACAGTTCACATATGAGAACACTGTCATCATCGTCACTGTCTAGACCAGCACACGCCATGTGTGCCCATTTTTTACAAACGCCACAAGAACACCAGCCTTCATTGGACTTGGAGTATAAATCGTGGCAATACAAGCAAGACGCGTTTTCTTCTTCTGAACTTTTCTCAGATTCAGTTACGATCCTTTTTGTTTTCTTTGGCTTCGTTTTCGTTTGTTTGGCCCTTTTTAAAAAAGAATTTTGTTTAATTTTCTTTACATATTCTTCCGAGCTTTCTTCAAACTCAGCTACGATTATTTTTTGTTCCTTTGGATTAATTTTCATTCCTTTGGGTTTGTTTTCTTTGCCTTTAAATGACAGTTTTTGTTTACTTTTTTCTTCTTTCGCTTCCTTGTTATTTTGTATGTTTTTAATAGATTCTTCTAATTCAGTCTTGTACGGTGAGGCGGTAAGAATTGCTGTTTTTCCACGCTTTCTCTTGATTCTTTTGATTCCAGGTTTCACTTTTGGCAACGGGATAATGTCTTTTGGGGATGTGACTGAAAAATGTGTGTCAACAATGGCACGGGTAGGAAAATCAGACATCCAAAAACATCCAGGTTTGGCATTGATATACATGTTTACTGGTGATGCAAGTTCCTTGTCATTAGTAGGAGTATCTGTGGGTAGTTTTTCATTGCCTGGCATAGCATTGACAGTTGTAGTAGAAAGATCTTGAAGTGTTTCAATAGATAGCAAAGGGGCGTCTGGTGCAGTCAGTGCTTCCTGAGATATTTTCTCAGTAGGGTTCTCAATGCGAATATCTGTTGTAGCTGCTGGTAGAAAATCATCATCTGTGAATATATTAAAGTTAGATGGCCAAATACCAGTTTTTTCAAAGCCTTTAATGGCTGTTCTCATATTTGCTGCATTTAAGAAAGCTTGGCCAAAAAGCACAGATATGTCGAAAAGCTTAACTGCTTTTCCTGGGTGCGACCTCAGTCACTTTCTTATTTCATCTTCATAATACAAGCTTAAAGGTTTCATAAAAGCAACATCTAGTGGTTGTAGTTTGTGAGAGCAGTGGGGAGGGAAACACAATATTATTACGCCGTTTTCTCGTGCCATATCTATAACGGGCAAGTTTTTTGTGTGAGACGTATGCCCATCAAGGAGTAAAAGAACAGGTTGATCCTTCTGAGCTTTCGAAAACAGAATAAACGGTTTAAACCATATTAAAAATATATCCGCAGTCATCCAACCAGAGTCGCTAACTTCAGCCCAGCCTCCTGGCAAGAGACCAATTTCAAATTGGCGTTGTTTTTTCTTTCGCGGAAATATCAGCAATGGGGGCATGTATGTTCCAGCAGCAGAGCAACATATCTCGGCTGTCACAGTAGTGTCTCTTTCGGCAGATGTTAAAACGCCTACTTGACGCTTTATTAGCAATTATTTTTGAAAACTGCTTACGAACCACGCTAATGCCAGTTTCATCACAATTATAGATTCTTGTAGCATCTATTTTGTGTTTGTCAAGAACTTCATTAAGCAGAGTAAAAAATTCAATACTGCTACTTTATTGAAACCCATTGCCCTTGCTCCAAATGTTGCTTCAGGTTTTCTAAGGCTTAAATCTGGGTGACGCTTCAAAAAACCGTTAACCCAGTCTTCTCCCGCCATTTCCGAAGTTTTGTTGAAATTGTGGCTGTAATTATTTTTTTCTGCTAGCTGATATGCGAGTCGACAAAATTCTTTCTTAGTCATTCCGAAAAGTTGTTTTAGCATATCTTTCAGGTAGTTTACAAGCTCTAATTCTTGCTCAGCTGTGAAAACGGTGTGGTATTTTCCTGACGTTTTATCAATAGCAGCTTCTGGATTTTCTCGTCTTTTACGAACACTAGTGTTGATGATGGCACTTCAAACCGATTAGATGCCGCCAGGTATCCCATTTCTCCACTAACGACCGCATCAACAGCTTGTTTCATGGCGTCCGTAGACCAGGACTGAGGGTTGGTTTTTCGGGTATATGTACGCACCATCTGCGGATAAATTAAAAAAAGTGCTTAGTATAGTACAAATTATATTATCAGGGGCGGAACGGGAATGTATCCCATTGCGCCCCACGCATTGTGCCCCAAACGGAACGTTCTAGAAAACACGAATATTATGGCCGATATATTTGTTGGCCTTGAGTTATCACGACACTTTTCGTTAGTCCAAAACTATGTTGAAACAAACATATTATGTAAAATTCCGAAAAAATAATAGTGTCTGGTTTAAATACCTTGTTGTCCAAGAGCAATTATTGGAATTTGCAAACTTTTTCGGTGAAATCCAAATTAGACGCACTCTCACTGACAGCACGACCACTCAGTATAGCGTGAGTATAGCACGGCGCAGCGAACTGAACGTTATGCGCGAAGGTCACGCGTCTCTGTCGTCCTAAGCGAGCTTCAACCCCCCCTTCCCGTTCCGCCCCAGACCCCATTCCACCCCGGGTTCCCCTACTTACTTGTTTAATATTTGGGGAGATAACCGGGCAGCGAATTAGAATTACTTTGTCGGATGTCAGGAATATTAATTTAGCAAAATAAATTATACAGAGTGTTTAATTATTACTCTCCACAAATTAACTGTCCAAATATCAATAAATTAACAGAAATATGTTGTGTTTAGTGTCAAATGAGAGTCTGATTGAGTACATTCCGAAAATATATATATTTACCTGGATTATTTATATGGATAAATAAATAAACCAAAAATCTTATATAGGGTAGGGTGGGGCAAAGATCCGCAATTTTAGGTTTCAACCTTTTTTCTCACCCTATAAGTAAAAGGTCCTGCAGGTTTTGGCTTCACTGGAAATCTTAATTTATGTGCTACAATATACCATTTTATTACTAGCGAAATAAGCACCACTTAGGAAAAAAAAGGAAAGGTAGACAACCTTGCCTTTGCGGACCTTTGCCCCACTGTTTGGGGGTAAACGTCCGCAGATGCGGGGCAACTGTCCGCAGCTGGATCTTTGCCCCATTGAAATGAAATACACGGAAAAATTAACTTTAATCAGTTTATTTATTCACAGTTATGAGTAAAACCATTCCAGTTCACTGACTGAATAAACATTTCGGGTTGTGCTGGTTTTTGTTGGCTCCTTTATACTCGAAACGACTGATCCCCATTCATAATCGAGAATGTCAGGCCGGTCGGGCCATTTCCATAATTTTCCAGCTTTCACCATTGATGATACAGTGGCATGGGTTTCTGAAACGCCAGTAATAACTCCTGGAAACAGTTTTTCTTCATATCGAACGGTACAAAATTCGCCTATGCACCTCTTTGGAGGCACCATCCGCTCAGACGATTCTTCCATCTTCTGATCACTGTCAGATTCTGACTCGTAGACCGAAGTTCCAGATGAAATAGACTGAGACTGAGATGAGTCATCTGAATCAAACTGAAGTCTACGTGGTGGCTTCTTCTTCTGCTTTGCTGCCATCTTGAGCTTGTCTTTCCGTTTCATTGCATTTTTAATTTTACGATCTTCTCTTTCTTTGACCAACCTTTCAGCTTGTAATTTTTTGTCCCGCAGGGCTTTCTTGTGCGGAGAAGATGTTAGAAGTGTCGACTTTAAACTTCTTCCGCTCCGCTTACGTCGTGTTGCTTTGGGAAGAGGTAGTATGTCTGCTGGAGACACAACTGACACAAGAGATGACGTGAAGACACGTCCAGGAGAATCAGTAGATAAAACAGGATCAGGCAGTCTTGAAGGTCCAGGAACAGGGAAGTCGAGAGCTGAATTGCAGTTATCGTTGCCAAAGTCTAGTGTTGGTTCTTGGACGAAATCTTCTTCCGGGCTTTGGTCAAGTACTGACGTAGGAGCCTGAGGCAGCACTGAAGGCTCAGGAACAGGGCAATCGGGAACGGCATCACAGTTATCGTCGCCAAAATCTAGCATTGGTTCTTTAACGATATCATCTTCTTCCGGACTTTGATCCGTCACCTGGCTCGGAAGAAAATCAGCATCCGAGAAAACCCCGGGGTCCAGGGGAAAGATTCCCGTTGCGCGGAAGGAGGCAGTTGCTTTTTCAATGGTAGCTGTTCTTTCATAAGCCCGGTTAAAGAGCTCAGCGACATGATAAACTGTTATTACCTGCCCGGGGTGGGACGATTGCCACGAATCCGTGACCTCGTTGTAGTAGGTTTTGAGGGGTTTAAAAAACACCCGGTCGAGTGGCTGAGTTTTGTGGCTCGTATGGGGTGGCAAGCTGAGCATAACCACATTCAATGCTTCAGCCTGAGATATTGATTCGATTGAAACATGCGAGGCATGATTGTCCAGGATAAGAAGAACAGGAGCTTCCGGAGTGGGTTTGGCATGTTCTGCAAAGTGTTTTAACCACTTAATAAATGTAGGAGTGTCAACATATCCCTTGTCAGTGACCGCCATCTTACAGCCGACCGGGCCATTTTTTATTAAAAGAGGATTTTCCCTCTTTCTTTTGAATATAAAATAGGGCGGAATGTAGCCACCGTTGGCGTTGAGGCAGCAGATAACGGTAACTGTTTGGCCTTGTTCGGCACTTACATTTTTAGCTACTTCTTTCTGGCCCTGGTCGGACACAATTTTCGGAAGTTTGTCTGGAACAGTCTGGATTCCAGTTTCGTCCATGTTGTATATGGAACCAGGAGCAAACTTGTATTTATGATAAGCCGATTCTAGATTACCAAAAAAACCTTCCACTTGATTGCGATTAAAACCCATTGTTCGGGCCACTGACGTTTTTCTAGCAGTTCGCAAACTTAGTTTGTGTCTCTTCATGAAAGAAATTGTGTAATCCTTCCCTGCCATTCCCTTTTCTTTATTAAAGTTGTGTCGAATCTTGTTTTCTTCAGCATATTTGAATATAAGAATTCGGAGCGTTTTGAAGAAAACACCATAAAACATATGGTTCAAGGTTCGGCAGTGATCTACAATATCCTTTTCTTGCAAATGAGTGAATGTTGTTGTGAACCGGCCCAGTTTTCTGGCGCCGCCTTCCTTTTTCAACCTGTAAGAAATCAAATCGACATTCAGAATAAAAGATTGTTAGTGATTCCTAACTCGTAATAATTTACTGAAGGGGTAACCCACGTCTTCCGTACAGTTGATTCATCGAATCCCAACTCCTTCCCAATTTTTCTAATGGATAGCCCCTGATTTAGCATTTCTTGGGCCTGCAAGTACAGTTCTGGTGTGAACGGCTTCACATTAGTTTTGCGTTTGTAGTTTCTATAACGTAAAAACAAAAATTAGAACAATGAATACAAATCTTGGGGCAAACGTCCGCGCGCGGACCATTGCCCCATGCAAAATGCGGACCTCTGCCCCATTTTGTCATTTTGTAAACACAAACTAACCTAAAACAAGAAATGCGCATTTGGCCAAATTATTGTCCATAGATCGCCTTTCAAAACCTGAATTATGGAATTGAACCAGTAAAAAAGTAAGCAAAGCGTATAGTAAATTACATTTTCAACTGAAGATGACCTACGGATTATTACATCAAAACAAGTAAAAAGAATTCTAACCTCATTGTTTTTGTTGTGCCGGTCGGACGCCATGTAACTTTTGTGAGTCGTCTTCTATCAATGTTGCCAGCATAAAAATGTGTCTAAAACCACGGGGGGCGCCAGTTTTGCATGCGGCAGTCTTGCACAAATGTCACTTTTGACAGTTCCAAATCTGTTGAGGGCAGATTTGCAGGAGGCAACCTTGCAGGCGGCAACCTTGCAGGCGGCAACCTTGCAGGCGGCATTTTTGCAGACGGCATTCTTGCAGAAAGCAAACTTGCATACAAACCCGAAGTTAGCAACGTTTGAGAATGGCGCATTAGGACATGATTACATGAATAAAATAATTTTATATTATTTTACAAACCAAAAATAAAGCAGTAAAGCGGTCATATGTTATTAATTTTAAATTTAGAAAAAGAAGTAGCAAATTATCATGTCAGGGTAAATTAAAGCGGTGAATATTTTTACCTCTCCACATTTAATTACCGGCATCCTTGTAGTGGATGATTCAGTACATCAAACTAAACATTAAAAAAAATGTTTTAAGTTTTTCTGTTAGGTTAGGTTAGGTTAGGTTTTTCTTTCCCTAAAATCGAAGTGACATTAATTACCGGCATCCTTGTAGTGGATGATTCAGTACATCAAACTAAACATTTTAAAAAATGTTTTAAGTTTTTCTGTTAGGTTAGGTTAGGTTAGGTTTTCCTTTCCCTAAAATCGAAAGTTGATTGCTGAGATCCGCGATGGAGAGGACACTCAAAGAAGTGGACTGGTTTCCGTACCCTGACATATGAAAATGCGGCTTTTGTCGATTTCTACTCTGGTAACACTAAATTTTAAATACGATGTTTTCCTTCTAACTTCATTTTCTGCAAAAATGCCGTCTGCAAAAATGCCGACCCTCGAAACGTCAGTTTGACATTTGCAAAACTGCCTTCTGCAAGATTGCCTTCTGCAAAACTGCCGCCTGCAAGAATGCCGTCTGCAAGATTGCCGTCTGCAAATCTGCCTTCTGCAAGTTTGATGGGACCCAAAACCACGACAATATTTTAAATTGACGGTGCGGATCATTTCCCACTGCGGATCTTTGCCCCACCCTACCCTACCTATAAAAATGAATCGCCGTGCTTTAGTCTCGCAAGATCTCGAAATTGACTCGACCGATTTGAATTATTATTTTTTTGTTTTGTTTGCCTTGATTCTGGGATGGTTTACAAAAAAAATATTTAGGAAAAACTCAAAGAAACAACTGAAAATCGAAAAAATCGAAATTGGTCATTTTAGGAACATTGGCCACTTTAATAAATGGTGTTCGCGGCGATCCTATTGTTTGACAGCTGCGCCATCCATAACTGTTACCTATTTCGAAAAAGTCGAAAAATTCAAGAGTCGAAAAAGTCAAAAAAGTCGAAAAAGTCGAAAACCTCGGTAAGTCGGATAAGTCGAAAAAGTCGGAAAAGTTGAAAAAGCATTTATATTTCATCAAGTAAATTAAATAAGTAAATATAATCAAAAGATTAAAAAACACGACTGCCATTACAGAAAGTGAATTATTGTACTTGTAATTATTTCTATTAGGATTTTTTAAACAAATATTTGTGGTTTATGTATTTATCCATATAGTTTTTTTTTAATTTATTGAAAAAAATATATATAATGAATTATTTTTACACAATGTTTTTGCGACACTCCTAACTAGGCAGTGCCTGTTACAAGGAAAACGCCAATTTTGAATGATACTTTTAATTTAAAAAAATAGTTTGATGAAAAAGATGTTAAGACATTGTTATAGCAAATTTACAAGACAACCGAATTTACAGATAGGTACATGTATATTTCAGATAAATGTACTCAACCAGGCCTTTAATTTGACACTAAACTCGATATATTTCTGTTAATTTATTGACATTTGGAGATTTGGACATTTAGACAACTATTTACTAGATATTTTGACAGTTAAGGTACCATATGACACTCAGGATGACATCACGATTCTAACAATACCTCACACTTCTAAATCGGTTCAAGAGTTTAGACGTTATTGTGTGATAAAGAAATGGAAAACATACGTGTACGAATCCTGAACACATTACACTCCTTTTTTGTCAAGCAGTCGTGTAAAAAATAACATTATTATCCTAATAAATGTATGGCTGTTGTTGTTGTATGGCTTACTGGGTATTTTAGAAGAGCTGATCCGGAAAAAGGGCGGACATGTCAGCTCAGCAAAAGTCTTCTCCCCTTTGGATAGATCCTCCTGGTTCACTTTTAAGCTCGGGATGTAAACGGGCGGACCGTGGATCTGGCAGTAAGGGTAAAAGTGCACATCGCAGTTATCGCACCCTGTAAACCAAACCATCATCATCATTATTTAATAGGACAAAAACAGATTTTACCGCGGCTCGTTTAAGCGATGTTACAATCGCAGCTGATGGGGTATCCAAAATTGTATAGAATCTGTGCTGGAGTACCCCCAGGGAAGTGTGATGGGTGCTACACTGTATATTCTGTATACTTCAGATCTACTATTAACCGAGAAGATAGTGAAGGGCACATTCGCCGATGATACAACTGCACTAGCTGTACATGAAAACCTCGAGGAAGTGTCACTTCTCTTATGAAAAGTCTCGATAATATTTCAATCCGGCTAAAGAATTGGTGAATCAAAGCGAATGAGACTAAATCGGTGCAATAGACCTTCACTACGAGAAGGGAAACATGTCCACCAGTAAAATTAAATGGCATTCAAATACCACCAGCAAATGATACTAACCTCGGACTGTACCGGGATAGATGCCTTACGTGGAGGAAGCACGATCACGAAAAGAAAAGCGCTAAGTCAACATCTCAGAAAACAATACTGGTTTATAGGCTGCAAGTCACAAGTCTGGCTAAGTCATCGATGGTTTAATCTGTAAAGATGCTAACTCCACTTTCATAAATCACCTTTTTATGTAGTAAATTTCCTTATCTGTAAGTCAGATAATAGTCAAAATTTTAACAAAAGAAAACCGACTCCAATTTTTTTATAAGTGGTAATACTTATCATATCATGGTGATACTTAGAACGGGGTATCATAGTTAGTTAGTTTGTCTGGGCTATTTCTCCCACTGGGCCTCTTGATTGGGCCGTTGTGCGTGGCTCATGTTTCTATTTATGTTACTCCAGCCAACCCAGGCTGTCCCAGAAGGTTAGCAGCCTGTTTGGGTTGCTACAGGCCTCCGGGACAGATGCTGGAGATTGTAGTATTCTTGCCCGTTGCTCTGCCACGCTCCTGCATTCCATGAGCACACGCTGTGGCGTTTCTTCTTCCTCCACGCATCCTCTGCATAGAGGGCTGTCTGTCACACCTATGGTAAACAGGTGTTTGTTTAGGGGACAGTGGCCTGTCATAGTACCTATGACTTTACGGATTTTGTCCCCTTTTAATCTGGTGAGGTTGCGGGCAAGTTTTTTAGACGCTTCCGGAACCGCATTCTTTGTTTGCCTGCATCCTGTGTTTTTTTTCCATTCTTTAAGGTGGGTTTCGTTGGTGTTCCTGCGTAGCCATGTTTTTATTTGGGCCACGGGGTATCATAATTGAATGCATATACAAAATTTTGTGTATGTGCTGTTGACCGATGAGGAGTTCCCTTGTTGGAAGCCAACTCTGGGTGCCGCAGTCCTGTCTTGTTAAAACTTAGAACGGGCTGTTGTAATTGAATACATATACAAAATTTCGTGTCTGTGCTGTTGACCGTTGAGGAGTCCCGTCGTGGGGAGCCAACCCTGGGTGCAGCAGCCATGTCATGGTGATATTTAGAACGGACTATCATAACTGAATGAGTATAAAAAAAATCGTGTCTATGCTGTTGGCCGTTGAGGAGTCCCATCGTCGGGAGCTAACCCAGGGTGTAGAATCAGGTCATGCTTACCATAAAAAAATGCATTGTCATCGGAATTGAACTAACATGTAAATTTTCAACTTCATATGATAATATTTGGGGAGTTCCCTCAATTCCTCATGGATCCTATCATCAGAATAGGATTTTGATAAAAATTGGACAAATATGTAAGTATATCCTTTCAAATAAAAAAAGAATTTTCCAAATCGGTTCATAAATGGCAGAGTTCTAAGGTAACAAACATAAAAAAAAAGAAATAACCGAATTGATAACCTCATTTTTTAAAAATAAGTTAACAATGGGACAGCTCCCTAAAATTAAATAAATTCTCGGAAAGGAAAAGCTGCCAAATGCCCTTTTGTAATTTCTATAATAGTATTTACGAAATTATGTAAGAATTTTGATTGAAAATATTGGAAAATGTTGTTTCCTCTATATAACCTAGAAAATCTGCGCTTGGATGTTAAACGTTCATACCTTGCAATACTGACGTTCATATCTTATACCTTAGGTATTTATTTAAATATTATACTTGCTATTTTTATTATTTTAACATGACCAAGTGTAGGAATTCCTATCAACTGGTCTGAAATAAAAATTAAAAAAGAAATAAAAATAAAATATAAAGATTTTATAATATTTCAAAACACTCCTCTGTAAACTTATACTAAATAGAGTTAGCACTTTTGCAAATAAGGCCAATGCATCCTGAAGCCCATTTCCTATGGATTATAGCTGTGGGGCAAGCCAATTCGAATGTAGAGCGGTTCCTTAGCCCCTTAAGCGGTTCCAAAACGACATGCTGAGAATTGCACCATGGTATGTCACGAACAACCGTCTACATCATGACCTGCAATCTCAACTGTGATTGAGGAAATTAAAACTAAAATGGTACGCTACCGAAAGCGAATTGTACATCAACCAAATCAACTAGCTTCGAAGCTGATGTGTATTAGGCGCTGTGGAGTTTCTTCTCGAGGTAATAACTTTGTACAAATGTAATGTTACTTAAATCAAAAGCACTTACACATAAAGTCATCCTCTTGAATCTCCCTCTCATCATATTTCACCCTCTTCTTCGCCTTTCTCCGAAGATTTCTTCGGTTACCTCCCAGTTTTGAATCGCATTGAGAAGTACTGAACAAGTTCATTTTCGTCAATGCATTGTCGAAGGATTTTTTCTTTTCCACTGATCTAGCAAACAATAATGTCAATTAGTAACTGCTGCGGTAAGTTTAAGCGATCTAGGATTGCAACTAGAGCTGTCGACTACAACAGACGAACCCGTCACTTAAGGAAGTTTTAACGATATTAGATCGTTCTGTCTCTCGTGAGGTGAGCGCAGAAGACTTGGGACGAAAATAATCCACTGTCTAGTTACGCCACTCGCCCGTAACCAGTTTAATCACCCAGCGGGCCGACTCTCGCGCCCTTACTTCCAGTTGCAACCAGATTACTCCGCTCCCCCGACTAGTTACAGGTTTCGAGGTCTACCGAATCTATCGCGGATAGATTCCGATTGGTCGAAGTAGTTGATTGGTCGTTTCAAGAGCAGTTGCCGTAAGGTAACAACTACCCCCGCTCTATATGAGACAGACTTCCCCTGCTGTCGATCGCAATGCACAATCGATTGGCTAACGCCGCATAGTGTACATACCGTCCAGGAGCGCCCGAACGTTGACTCCTAGGGAAACCGGCCGGCAGCCGGCAGGGTGTTGACCTGTGAGTTTGACCGACGCTAAACGCATCGATCTTAGTGGCGTAACAATAAATACAAACGGAGCTGCCATGTAATTCACCGACCGGAGTCGGGCCCATCATAATACTATTTTTTTACACTTCTGGTGGGTGAGCAGGGGATTCCGGACTTACGAACCGGCTGTGGTAGGTTTAGGACAGCGGTCTTGCCACATGTGAGCGTTCACCTTACCACCCATTCACTCCCCTTTCGAAGCCATAGAATTTGAGCGACACAAATCGCAGTTTTAGATAATTTAGCTGGCAGGCCACGAGCGCCAACTTCCACCTTCCACGCGTGAAGGTGAACAGTGAAGCCATTCCGGGTTACGGCATTTGCAAGATCATGGTATTTATTTAATTTGTACTCGTGGTCTTTTGGGATATTTGATTCCCATGGAACAGTTAATTCTACAATAAGGGCCCATTAGCTCCCGAAATATAGGATTGCAGTAGGGTTTACGCAGAGGAGCTCTTCATATAAACTTCATGGGGCAGCTGGCGATGGGCGATTTATTTATTTATTTATTTAATAATTCATTTCTAACATACATTGAGTTTGCTTACAAAAATAACAGGAACCGAATGGCAAAACCAAAACCTCGTGCTTTTCGATTCTGTCACCTAACTGGTCACTGACCTATTCTAGGATGGACAGGGCTCTAATAACACAATAAATTAGTTATAATCTTTTGTGAAATGATCTTCTTCTTCTTCCTCATCCTGGTTTGGTCCACTCCTGGACGTAGGCCTTTTCCTTCTTTATCCATGTCTCTCTGTCAGCTGCTGCCCTCAGCCAGTTGGTTTCTGCTGCTTTCCTGATATCGTCCAGCCATCCTAGTTGTGGTCTCCCTACGCTTCGTTTTGTGGTTCTTGGTCTCCACTAGGCAAGACTCTTCGGCCACCTCGCATCATCCTACCTTGCGACGTAACCTGCCCAGCCCCATTTCAGCCTGATGATGCGTTCCATGACATTTGTCCCCCCCTTGCACCTTTGTGTTTCTTCATTGCGGGTATTTCTTAACTCTGTCGCAGAGACTTATGTCCATCATTGCTCTCTCCATGGTCTTTTGGCATATTCTAAGACGGTTCACACTGCACTGCTTAAAAATCATCATAAAACTAAATGGCCTCAAAATGTAGCTTTTAAAAAACAAATCTCAATTCCATTATAAAATCGGCATTAAAATGAATATAAAATTACTTTAAATAGAGTGAGACAAATATAACAGACTTAAAACTAAAAGAAAGACAGAAAGAAATTTATAAGAAAGAAAATTAAGAAAAAAGGCATAAAAAAATATTTAAAAGTCATTAATATGAAATATATGGTAAGTAATAAAAGAATAAATATCAAAAAAAATCCGGCCTTTTGGATCCCGCAACGACTTTATCTCGCCAACTAACCATTTCGTTACCTCTCGAATAATAGCAAGGATTTTGTCATGGCCATAGGTAACCTGAGTTTATCTTATTACCTCTATATACCTCTTGCTATATATTATCTATTATCTATATACCTCTTGCTTATCTTATATATAAAAATGAATCGCCGTGCGTTAGTCTAGCAGGACATGACTCGGAAATGACTCGACCGATTTGAATTATTTTTCTTTTATTTTGTTCGGCTTGATTCAGGGGTGGTTTACAAAAAAAAAATATTTAGGAAAAACTTAAAGAAACAACTGAAAATCGAAAAAATCGAAATTGGACATTTTGGGAACATTGGCCACTTCAATAAATGGTGTTCGCGGCGATCCTATTGTTTGACATAACTGTTTTCGAGTAGTAAAATTTCGAGTAGTAAAGTCGAAAGTCGAAAAAGTCAAAAAAGTCGGTAATGTCAAAAAAAACAAAAAAGACGAAAAAGTCAAAAAGTCGCCAAAGTCGAAAAAGTCGGAAAAGTCAAAAAAGGCAAAGGAGTCAAAAAAGTAGAAAACGTCAAAAAGTCAAAAAAGTCAAAAAAGTAAAAAAAAAAGTCTGAGCAGTCGAAAAACGCAAAAAAGTCAAAAAAGTCGAATAAGTCAAAAAAGTCGAAAAAGTCGAAAAAGTCGAAAATTCGGAAAAATCGAAAAAGTCGAAAAGGTCAAAAAGGTCGAAAAAGTAAAAAAAAGTCGAAAAGGTCGAAAAAGTCAAAAAAGTGGAAAAAGCCGAAAAGTCAAAAAAGTCGAACAAGGCAAAAAAGTCAAGTCAAAAAAGTAAAAAAAATAAAAAAAAGTCGAAAAAGTAAAACAAATATGAAAAAAAGAAGGCAAACAGTCTAAAAGGCGAAAAAGCCAAAAAAGGTCAATAAGTAAAAATAGTCAAAAAAGTAAAAAAAAGAGTCAAACAAGTAGAAAAAGTAAAAAAAGACGAAAAAGTCGATATAGTCGAAAAAATCGAAAAGGTCAAAATAATCGGAAAAGTCGAAAAAGTCAAAAAGGTCGAAAAAGTAAAAAAAGTCGAAGGCGAAAAATTATAAAAAGTCAAAAGTCAATAAAGTAAAAAAAACAAGTCAAAAAAGTAGAAAAAGGTCGAAAAAGTCGAGAAAGTCGAAAAAGTCGGAAAAGTCGAAAAAGTCGCAAAAGTCTAAAAAGTCAAAAAAGTCGTAAAAGTCGGAAAAGTAAAAAAAATCCAAAAGTCGAAAAAGTCAAAAAATAAAGCGATATGGCTGTTTTCACTGTGAGGAATTCAAACGAGGTGTATCTCAGTATCATACGTGTCGCTATGTCAGCAGCAACGAGGCGATTTGGCGCATCTTTTCCTTTGCGACATACGAAAGACAATCTACAGCTGTACACTTAGTAATTCTGGAAAGCGGAAATTAGATTCCCCGTGCGTCTGGCCTTCACGATGACAAATCACGTGTGTTGGAAGTTTGCGGAATTAACTTGGAATTTCCGTATTTCGCGCATGGACACCGTATGTCCCATGTTCGCCAAGCCATCGGTCAGAAAGCCATCATTTTTGTTTATTTACGCGCCGGAAAACATAACGAAAAACTTATTTTACCAGAATGTTTTGTGTTGAATGTGAACTGCATTTATATATTATCATGTAAATTAAATACATTCAATTTATTTCAATCACAAACGACTTTCATTTAATCACCTAACGAAACTCAAACCGTACATGATTCGGCCATATTATAGATTTCAATGAATTAGATTTGGAAGGTTCATTAGGATTAATAAACGCTTATGAAGAGTTACAATCAAATAAATTTTAGGTGGTACGAAGTTCACCGGGTCATCTAGTAAACATATAAATATGGTGAATAGATAAAGTACGAATCGAAAGCCATAATCAATGCCATTTCCCCTTAATATAACACTGCTGAGAAAAATCGTAAATCAATACCGGGGTTCGATTTCTAAATTCATGGAGAAAATGTCGTATACGAGAAGAAGTCATATATCATATCAAAGCAAAATTAAATGAACACTAACGCACCTAACGCTAACGCAAACACTAACACCACTAACGCACGCAAAAAATACTACCAAACCGTTGCAGAAAGATATGTACAGTCCGCTTGCGAGCTCCGAAGAATTGGGGGCTGGGAAAGCGGCGGAGAGCGGCCGCCCTCTTCGCCAGCTCCCTATTCTTCGGAGCTTGCGCGCGGACTGTAGGTAATATTTTGGCTATTTATGGTAGCTGTTAGATTGCTCAAATCTATTGGGAGGTAACGGGCCCATGATGGGTTGGCCACGATGACCCATGTGTTCAGGGTCGGTCCCACTCACGGGTCAACACCCATCCGATGGCCTCCACGCATGGGGTGCGAACCTGGGTAGGACACTGGGTCAACTAGTCTGCCCTGGGAATCAAACCTCTGGCGCTCCTGGACGGTCTGCGCACCGAGCGGCGCTACAACGTCCTCCCAGGGAGATAGAACGACTAATCGTTAAAACTCCCTGTGGTGATGGGCTCGCCCGTTGTAGTCGACACCTCAAGATGCTCAAATCTATAGTACGATTCGGCAGCCCTTAATGTAGCATCTATAATAACATTGATAATGAATGTTTTTTACAAAGGACTGATTGATTAAGGGAGCTAATGGGCCCTTGTTGAGTTGGCCACGAAGATCCATTTGTTCGGGGTTGGTCACACTCACGGGTAAACACCCATCTGGCGGCCTCCACGCATGAAGTGCGAGCCCGGTTTGGACTCTGGCCTTAGGGCTAGTTTCCCCCAGAAGTCAACATTCTGGCGCTCCTGGGCGGTTTGCGCACCGTGCGGCCAATGCCAATCGATTGTGTATTCTGACTAATAGTTGTGGGAGTCTGGAAACAGTACTGTTTCCTATAGAGCAGGGGTAGCTGTTGATCTTACGACGACTGTTCTTGAAACGACCACCGGCTACCCGATTCCGGGTGAAGAGCCGTAAAAATGATACCGTGATCCATGATCGGTTGACACTAATTCACCGCTACGTGTGGGAGATGACAGCGCAAACAACCTCGATCCTCTAACCAGTCAGGAGGTAGGAGGTATCCTGAAGGTTAATTCCAGACGGAGTTGTCGATCTGAACACTAAAATGCGTAATTATTACGTATTCAAACCTGTATAGCAAATTAAAAATTAACATCTTCAATTAAATAATATTAAAATAATGATAGCTATGATTTAAAAACCATTTAGAGCGCCATTTAAAGTGTACCGCCGTACTGTTACACCACGAAAGTTGCGTAACAGTATGGCGGTACAATTAATAGAAGATTACACGATAATGGAAGATTAATTAATCAATTTTTGGAACCATGAGTGCCATCTACATGTTGCGGTGCATAGTAAAATCCTGGTTGCCAAATGGTAGTGACATTGAGCAATCTAATATGCTATATAATCAGTGGTAATAATATTAAAACTAACCTGTGAAATTTAATTTATTATTTTAAGTCGTAGAATGGTGAGAAAAAACAGAGCGAAGCAGTGATATTAATCACGCGACAGGAAATTTCCGACTGGCCAGCGGTCACATAAAGTCAAAAAGTTTTGCGGCTATTTGACATTTTAATTATAAGAAATGGATTCTGCAAACCCCTGAGGTTTACAAAATAGAGTGTAGCTGTGGGTTGTCTTAGGTCGAATAGAAGAAACACCCTATTATGATGTAGATTCAGACCTAGATCAACATTTTTGAATGCTCCACAACACGGTTGTTGAAGCTAAATGCAGACAAATGCACGGTCCTTCACATCGGCAAGAACAACCCCAAACATCAGTACTATCTAGGGCCAGTGCCGTTACAAAGTGTCACGAAGCAAAAGGATCTGTGTATAAAGATAGTGAGTGATCTGAAGTGGGGGTGAGCATATTACACAGATTGTGAAAAATGCTAACTCAATTATGTACCTCATCTGCAATTCATTCTTAGTCGAATCATCTGCAAATCATTTCTTGGATATAGTTATCACACCAGCCTTATTTTTTTTCATTATATAAAGCCTACATCAGACAAATGTTAGTTTGGATTCAAGATCTGGAATCCTTACTTTGTGAAAGACGAGGATCTCCTCGACAAAGTCCAGCACGGAGCGACCGAGATGCCAATCGGTTTTAATCCTTCAGACCTCGGCCCCTCAGCCGATTGGCAAGTTAATTTCCCAAAAAATTTTAGTAAAAATTAGTAAAAAAATTGAATTATGACACTGTCTCACCAAAACATTAATTACTGCCAATCCACTGAACCCATAATTAAAAAAAAACATATTAACATAATCAAACATTATAAAATAAAACAAATTAAATTAAAACGGGGCCGTCACGCTGAATCGTGTTGTGGCCGATATAGGCCAATTGGGGCTCTAGGGGTTAAAAAGCTGGATTATTTAGAAAGACTGCAGATTTTGAGTTCTCCCCCACTCAATGATCGTCGGATCAGGGATGACTTTAAAAATGGACTGTCGTATGTTTAAAAAAAATTACAACAATTATGCTGCCTTTATAATATGA
Source organism: Micropterix aruncella (assembly GCA_944548615.1). Taxonomy (NCBI): domain Eukaryota; kingdom Metazoa; phylum Arthropoda; class Insecta; order Lepidoptera; family Micropterigidae; genus Micropterix; species Micropterix aruncella. The sequence continues at coordinate 27,323,360 of OX155968.1, forward strand.
CTGAATAATTATGACTCGAGTAAATAAACATATTAAGATGGTGAAAAACATGCAGCGATAAAAATCGGCAATCTGCGAGCTGACATATTGGACAGTGGAACGAACCATTGGTTGCATTAGATCGAAGACTATCGCCGTTGTTTGACATTATAAATACCCTAGACAACGGCGGTTGCAATATCATCGATACTACGGGTGCTACAAACATCAAGCGGTAAATTCGTTTTTATCTAAACCATTGGTTGCAGCTTATCTAAACCATTGGTTGCATAATCTAATTGTACTCTCAAACGAACAATTCTATTTGCTGCGAAAGATCAGGGAAGTGTACGGATAAAAAGTAAAAATACGAACTCTTGAACGTCTGCATCTTTGAATCCGATAAATTCGTCTTTGGGTCCTTTTGGCGGTATATTTTTAACTTTTCGCTGCTCGTATCGCTGTAGAAATATTGGTTTCTCTGGATTACTTTCTCTAATAGAGTTTTCCCTAAGGTAGTCGAAGTAAATGAGCTTCATTATCAACTGCTCTTGATTGTTCAAAGCATACCACTCGTATTTGTAAAATAACTTGCAAAATATGTCTTTCCGTGAGCGATGCTGTAGAAAGTATAATAAGATTAAGTTTTGTATTGAAATTTGCGATTATAATAGGACTTACGCGAAATTTGGACAACATTTTGCTGAAATTAATATCTTTTTTCAAATTTTGAGAAATTTTTCGTAAAATGGCGGGCTTGCTGATTGCAACTGTCAAATGTAGAGTTCAGAGGATTGAAACATTGAATGCAACTGTCAAATGTAGAGTTCAGAGGATTGAAACATTGATATTGATTTATGGAAGCTGAATCAATGAGTTTAATTAATTTCGCCGTTTGACGAAAAACGTTCGATTAACAAATACTAATAAATTCATTGCGATTTTTCTAGCTTTATTATAGATTTACTATTTTTTAATTTAATATATTTATTCAGCCAGTAAACCAGGTTACTAATTTATAACTTTAATCGTATCCTATAGAGTGATTCCGAAAGAAGTTTATAATAATATGGACCCCCAGGGCACAGTATACCAGAGAGAAGCCTCTCTTAAAACAAAATTGAAATGGAAATGAGCTACTTCACGAGTACTAAGGGCTCACATATAACCCCGACATGTCTACTACTCCGCCGACGCAGATGTTCAAACGTTTGAGAAATTCGCTCGGGAGTACGTTTACTGTTCTCTCGGTATACTGTGCCCAGGGGTTGATTTCGACTATGTGAACGAGAAAAAAATGGGGGTGTACGAGGTCCACGTGAGCGGACCTCATTTAGACAGGTCATAATCAACATTTAGACATTCCGTTATTGTCTTATTACTTTAAAACAGTCTGTGTGTACAGCATCGTAATTTAAACTTATAAATCTCAATAAACAAACTCGCATATCAACACGTAAGAAATCAACACTAAACTCAAATTGCACCTTTAGTTGATTGAGGAGGCCAACGCACATGACTAAGGAGGGAAGGCGTGAGCGAGATAAGTGAATTCATTGCGACGACGTGCGAGCGGGAGGCAGAGCCGCCATGACGGGAAGTTGTGCAAGCGAGTAATATAGATGCGTCACAGGAATGAACTTGTATGGAGCAGTTATATGTGGCTTTCTCAAATGCTTTATACTTCCGGGGCATGGTCGCTTAGAAATTAACGCGTACAATGCAAAATTAAGTATTGAAAGCAATAACGGTATGAACAAATTTTTACACGTTTTTTTTTACTCTACAAAAAACTATCGGAGAGCGTAGCACTGTGTCAGCTGTCAAATCACATTTGAAGCTTAAGAAAGTTCAATATTAGACAGACGGCGTCTACGGGAAAACGGCAAGTGGTGTACGGGCCAAAAATGTTAGGGTCCCTCTGCCCTAACATAACCGATGAATTAATCTTGAAAATAAATTCATTGATATATAAGGCTCTAGATAGGCCTTTCGCTCGCGAAAATGACAATTTCAATACCAATAAGGATTGCTGCCCGCTGCCAGTAGACAGTAGTTCCGCCAGTGTTTCCTGGTGTGAGTGATCCCGCGACGAATATTGCCGTGCTATTATCTAGCACACTGTTCATTCAATGTATTGCTCTCTCTCTCTATGTTATATATTTTTACACTCAACAGATATGACCCAACTTATTTGTAGCTGAGGGCATATCTAGGCCTTAATATATATTGAGTAATAATAGCTGAATAAATTGAGTAAATTTTAAATAAATTTATTTCGCTTTTTATCTTTTCCTTTTTGTTTTTGATCGATGTTTGCAATCACCGACATACGATGCTTCTCTGCAAGATCGTTTTCGGAGGGCAACTATTGTTAAGTTGTTAATAAAGGACGTAACAATGTTTAAACAGCTGAATCTTTTCCGTTGTTTACTGTTACAATAACATATGGTGCACCTACCAATTTAATATTGTGGTCCAGCGTGTAATATTCGTGTCAACAGTCTTACTGCGAGGACGCGACAACGTTAATCTGATTGAGATGCGAAGGTGTTTGACCGTGACCGATCCACACGCGATAGATTGTTGTATTTTTTCTTTCGCTTAGGTTGCTGGTAGCGGTTATACGATTTCGAAGATTGATCTCTTGCCCTTTGTGTTGGACAAAGTATACCATCCATGGGAAAACTTAATCTTCTTCCTCTTGTCCTCGACCAAGAGGAAGAAGCCTATTGAGATTAGTGGTTTTACTTTGCTTAAGAGAGAAGAAAGATCCCAATAATTCCCCTCTCCTGAATCGTCCGACTCCATATACGCGTGATTAGAACGACGGTGAAAGTCGTTAGAAATTAAAAGTATTCGTTTGAGCCGATTGATCCTTTATTAACGCTGGTGCATATTCGAACCGCGATACAATTGTAGCTCGTTGAGTGCAAGTGCTTTCTTGATTCCACGATGGAATTGCATCTCTGGTGTTCGTGCACTCTCGCCGTCGCTGTTATATTACACTTCTTCTTTTTTTGTATGGCTGTCTACCCAAGTTCGGGTGGTTATATTATTACTGTCCCGCTGAGCGGCTCAGGGGTACCTATACATGAGAGAGTGGGGAGTATGGAGGAAATGCCGTGTGTGGCTTTGTTTAGCAACTGCATAAAGTCGTTTTATCGCCGCATTGCTGTTATAAGTCAAAGACCGGACAACGGACTTCAGAGCCGGAAATACCAGCATAATTTGTAAGGTTGTCTACCCTGTCATTTTCCCTAATAGAACATTATACCAACTTAAATACACCACTTTCTCCAGTCTTCCATCGCCGACGGCAATCACCGTCACCGCCGCCGCTATACGAGTTCGCCTGATGCCTATGTTAGATCGTCTGAGTACCGTTATAAAACTAGAGATCGAAGCGACTTGTCAGCAATTGCAAACGAGTATTTTCTTTATTCTTTGTTATCCTCAACAAACACATTTATTACTTTAACCTTAATTAGTGTGTTTGAGTAACCCAACAACTTTGTAGAGATAATATTATTATTAGGCAGGCAGCGCTATCATGCTCTACCCGCTCAATCCCAAAGAGGAGCGAGAAATTGCCTAATTTCATACTTGTAGCTTGCTTCTTCTAGTGATACACATCAGCGATTATTTTCAAGATATCGAAGTCGGTGACATTTGGCAGCTGGCAGCATTTGGAATATCAGCTTGCGTTCAGCATAACGAATTGTATAAATCTACCAAATCATTCTCACATTGCTTGTGTGGGAAAAAACTACTTTCGCCAATCAAATGAGCAATTCGCGATTAGTCGCCCGTATCGCTATATCCTGCTGAATGTATTATTCATTCGTTGCCCTTTGGCGTGCGTAGTGTCTGTGGTAGTGTCGCAACCGCCATTTTGGCCATATAAGTTTTTTTGTTGACGTCCGGCCGGTTGTATCGAAATTTGTATTAAATAATTCGCTAATGTGAGTATATATTCACTGCTGTGGCGTTTTTTATGTGGCTTTGTTTGATAAAAATTACGCCATGTGTCGTCGATAAAATCCAATTTTCTGTTTGTAGATATTTTTGTAATGGACGGTGGCAGAGGAGGAATGCCTCCTCGAGGCGGTGGATTCAGAGGACGCGGAGGACCCCCCGGACAGTTTAGAGGCCGCGGAGGATTTGACGGACGCGGGCGGTCAGTACCTATTCGCTTATTTTTTTAGGAGTTTTAACATGTTGTAATTCAAAGTTCAATTTTGATATCGGGCATCCGAAGCGGGTATTTTCGTTGGGGTCGGTTGCCTGGTATTCTATACTTCGACGCTGATGAAAACGTTATTATGACTTGAGCATCTGGGGAACGTTATGCTGCTCCTAAACGGGCCACATTTTCGCTGCAATATGTTGCTGCCATACAGTTGCCCGGCAACATTGCTAGCAATACCAGCCATACTATACAATATATAGATATAGTTTTAGTATATCCAGGCCATATAGCAACATTAATTTCGTATGGCTGAAGCATTTGGTATAACTGCAGTATAGGAACCTCTCCTGGATTTTTGATTTTTAAACGTCACCGGACTATATTCGCCACGCAGATTCCAAATATGCAATAATCTTTTGTCGCTCTCAATAAATAAGCGAGATATAGGCATTTAAAGTTTGCATACTAAACATCAAAAAGACAGCCATATTGCTTCAGAAGTAGTGTCGGAATATAGTCAATATATCGCAAATTCTCTAATATCGATAACAATTCGCGATATTACAAAAATGATAGCATGGTCGTAAAAAAACATGTGCGATATAAAAAAAATAGACTATTTTCGAGGGTTTTTTCAATGACTGGGTTTTGATAACAAAAGGTATCCTGAAACAATAGCAAATTCCTAAATATCTCAATATCCCCGCAAGCAAAAATTTTTTTTCGAATTTCGCGTGAAATTCGAAAAAAAAAATTTGCCTATTGATATTAACATGACGATGTGTCAGCGATATTTGTTTTTTTTTTTCAAGGTTTTTACTAAATAACTTTGGTGATAATGACAAAAGGTAACCTTACAGGGGCGTCATTTCAGAATTTGATTGGGGGGGCATGCATGCATGAAGAAGAACTTAAAACATCCAGAACTGACGACACATACCTAGAGGTTTTAGAGAAGGCTAAATCTTTGACACTCAGTAGTGGTGTTGTATGGAGTGAACAAAAAAGATCGAAGACTGTTCCTCATAGACTCGCTGATAGTGTGATAATGTCAACGACGGGTAATAAAAATACTGAAAATAAGGCCATATACTTCGAAGTTGTTGACAGCATTCTCGTGGAATTCAATCGCCGATTCTCCGAAAATGAAGGCCTGTTCTCAGCAATAGATGGCTTAAAGAAAGAAAATCCAGCCTTCATGGCGGAAGAGAAATTAAAGCCATTGATAGAAAACTACAAAAAAATTCTAAATGTAGAACTTTTACAACTGCAACTGCCCCTAGCTAGGAAGTATTTACAAACCGGCGATGAAAACTCCGTTTTGTCACTACTCGAATCTCTCCGAGTTCTTCCAGTAGCATACTCAGAAGTGATAAAACTGTTGCAAATTTTTGCTACACTGCCTATCACCACAGCTGGAAATGAAAGATTTTTCTCTGTGCTGAAAAGAGTAAAAGGGTACCTACGAAGTTCTACTGGCGATGAAAGATTGTCCTCACTTATGTTGATGGCGGTTAAAAGAGAAGAAATGAAAATATATCACTAGACCAATTGGTGGATGATTTTGCGGCGAAGAAACCACGACGATACCCTTTGCTACACTAACGTGACATTGGAATGTACCGTAGTTATTTTGTTTCATGATACCTTTTACAAATAAAGCCTATGTAATAAAATTTGATACATTTTTTCTTCCATACCCAACCTACCAAAAAAGTTCGTTTTCTTTTATAAATAACCAAGCGATCAATTAATATATGTACTTATAAATCATCAATTTTTTTTGTATGTTCCAAAATTATAGGGGGGGGGGCAATTGCCCCCCCCTGCCCCTATCAAATGACGCCCCTGTAACCTTAACAAACGAAATGTCTTCAAAATCAAATTAACACCGCAGGCAAAAATTTTTTTTCAAATTTCGCGCGAAATTCGAAAAAAAATTTTGCCTGCTGATGTTAACATGACAATGTGTTAGCGATAATTCGGATTTTTTTCGAGGTTTTTACAAATCTACTTTGGTGATGATGACAAAAGATAAACTGAAACAAACTAAATTTCTTCAATATCAAATTAACACCATGTGTTAGCGATCATCTAAAACAATTGGACAATTTTCGTAGATTTTACGAAATGACTTGGTGTATTGATGACTAAGGTAACCTGAAACAAACGACATTTCAGGATATCTTCTGTCATCAATATGCAAAGTCATTGAAAAGACATCGAAAATAGTGCCCTTTTTTAAGTTTCGCGAAAATATGTATTTTTCCAATCGTTTTTTTTTCAACATATTTCGATTAATCTAAAAACTCTCCATTTAACTACAAACTCCATTTAACTCCACTCTCCAAAACATTTAACTACAAAACCTTTCTCAATAATCGAGAAAGCTACAGATTGGATTCTGGAGGTTGATTCGGTCTCTAAGCAGTATAAATTCCCTGAAAGTCTCGGATGCACAGCCCTCCGTCCAGATATAACTCTTTACTCTCTATCTCGGAAGGTGGCTCTTATTGTAGAATTAACTGTTCCATGGGAATCAAATATCCCAAAAGACCACGAGTACAAATTAAATAAATACCATGATCTTGCAAATGCCGTAACCCGGAACGGCTTCACTGTTCACCTTCACGCGGTGGAAGTTGGCGCTCGTGGCCTGCCAGCTAAATCTCAATTTCACCTCTTTAAAGATCTTGGCCTTTCCAGAAAAATAATCAACTCTTTCTTAGAAAAAATATCTAAAACTGCGATTTGCGCATCTCAAATTCTATGGCTTCGAAGGGGGAGTGAATGGGTGGTAAGGTGAACGCTCACATGTGGCAAGACAGCTGTCCTAAACCTACCACAGCCGGTTCGTAAGTCCGGAATCCACTGCTCACCCCCCAGAAGTGTAAAAAAAAATAGTATTATGATGGGCCCGACTCCGGTCGGTGAATTCCATGGCAGCTCCGTTTGTATTTATTGTCATAATTTCTGTAATATCGCTAATTGTTATTGATATTACGATATACTCGAAAGTGTCCAACACTGTACGTACAAACAAAATGGCCGCAACTTTGTTGATATTGGGATGACAAATTTGAACGCCTATATCTCGCTTATTTATTGAGATCGAATAAAAATTATGGAAGATTCGGAATCAGCGGGGTGAAATATAGCGTGGTGAATTTTATTTTGGCCCATTTTGGCCTATTTGTTTACATATAAAATTTAAACTTTGAATGCCTATATCTCGCTTATTTATAGCGACCGACACAATTTTTTTCCAGATTTAGCATTAAAATGCTACAATGTATTAGACTATATTTTTTTTTTTTGGTGAGAGGTTCCTATATTGCAGTTATTCCAAGCATTTTTATGTGTGGCCGGTGTGTTGCTGGACAATCGCTTCGAAATCGAAAATACTGCAATATTGCCCGGCCAGATTTATTGCTATTTCGTTTTGCACCATAAGTGCGTCCCTTTTCTGATGCAAGGCACGACGCACGACATCTTCAATTTGTAGTCATCATCTGATAATTAATTTTTATGATCTATATAATATTATTATCTAATCTGATATGTTGATATTATGACCTTGCGTGAAATAATTTATATTATTTAGTAGTGTATTTAAATGTTTATGTACATCATTAATAGATAATTCTATTGTGAATTTATGATTAATAGTGAATTCATATGAAGAAGATCTTTCAATTGATATTCATATCATCAAAAACATTCAGGCTTAGATATCTAGTATCACACTTATTAAAGTCAGGTCGAATCCACATTCTCATTTTTGTCATTTTAAATTTTCATTTAAAACAATATAAGCTGCTGCGACACATATGATTTAGTCGGCCATTGTCGCCCGATTGGGTAGCCCGTTTACAAGTCAAAATTATGGGCCGAGCTTTTGCAGAAAATTGCTATGAATGACCGGGCAATATATTTTCCAGCCATATGCTACAATAAAATGTTGTAGTGATGGCCGGGTGCGGCCACATATTGCCGTAAAAGTATAGCCCATTTAGGAGCATCATTAGGACCAGTTGTTTGATCCGTGTTAATAGTAAAAATCTGTGACAATAGTCTAAATCGGAAGTAATTCTGCAAAGAAACGTTGTTTGATCGGGAGTTACCTCCATTCTGTAATAATTTGGGTTACTTTAGTTAGCTGAAATTTACCAGCCGGTATCGAGTGGTAATAGTAACTTTTGCAAGATGGCAGCTCCGAATCAGCTGATTCGGAGGTCAGGTAGTGTCAGTTTGCTTGATAGGTTGCTGTCAGTCGTCGGCGGCAAAGCATTCGTGTTTTGATTATCTTCTTCTCCGTCTTTCCCTCATTACTGAAGATCGTGGCCACTAGACAACAGTTTGCCTACGAGGCTCCTCCACTTCGACCTGTCTTCTGCATGGCGGGTCGCAGATTGTATTGACCCTTTTGTAACTTCTTTGATGAGGTCGTTCCATCTGGCCGGTGATCTGCCTCTGCTTCTTCTTCCCTCCACTTGACCCCCGGAAAGCATTTTCTCCAGATTCTCTGGGTTTCTCCTGGCAACATGACCGAAGAACTGCAGGACCCTTCTCATGCATACGGTGGAGAGCCTCACTTCGATGCCGAGTTCTTCCAGGACAGATTTGTTGGTGCGGCGTGCTGTCCATGGGATTCCTAGCATTTTACGCCAACACCACATCTCCAGTGCAGCGATTTTGGTGCGTATCCGAGCCTTCAGGGTCCATGTCTACGATGCATAGAGAAAAATCGAGAAAACCATAGCTTGAACCAGCCTGATCTTAGTCCGCTTGCTTATACCCCGATTCTTCCACAGCCTTTCTAGCTTGCTCATGGCTGATCTTGCCATCTGGCTTCTGCGTGAGACTTCCTTTTCACAGTTTCCGTCGTTGCATATCATGGAGCCCAGATAGACAAAGTCTTTCACAGCTTGAAGATCACTCAGCTCTTTGGTTCCAGTCCAGTCCACAAACATGAGTTTGGTCTTGCTGCGGTTCATGTGCAGTCCATACTCCTTGCTTTCCTTCTCCACCCTGCGTAATAAGGTCGCCAACGCATTTTGTCGCCAACGCAACGCCAACGAAAAGGCGGTTTTGTGGAATTTGTCTTTTATCATGCTGGCAACTCAAATTACTTTCGTAAGATTTTGCTATGGTAGTTTTGACATTCAAACAACCGAGCTAGCCTATTTACCATAGTATTTTGAAGTACTCTAGTAATATTTACTATTGTAAATTGGGAATATTATCAAGGATCAAATAACTGGCTCTAAAGGTGCTCCTAAGCGGGCTATACTTTTACTGCAATATGTGGCCGCAACATTGTCAACTATACATAGCTCGGCTATCAAAATAACTGCAGTATAGAAACCTTTCATTAAAAAAAAACACACTAATAGATTCGATCATTTTAATGCTAAATCTGTAAGGAAATGGCGTCGGACACTTGAAATTAGAAGACATGAAAGTTTCAAAGTTACGTACATATATTCCATGTTTGTGACAATAATAATAAATACAAACGGAGCAGAGACTAATTACCTCGCGAATAACAGCGAGAACTTTGTCATGGCGGTAAGTGTACCGTCCTTGATCTAAGGCCACCTTGCAGCCAGCTAGAATGTGTCTAGCTGTGCAAGGGGTATTGCTACAGAGGGAACAACTATCCTCGGCAAAGCTCCAACGAGCGAGGTTACTGGGGTCTGGAAGTGTATGCTGAAAGGCATTCAAATAAAATTTCAGCATCTCTGGCGTCCAGTCATAGAGCCATTACCTTCCAGTGCATTGGAGGCGGAATGCAAAAGTCTCCAATTGTTGTCCAATCATTCTGGCATTGAAGGCCAATAGCATAAGCCATACTGTTGCTGTCGTAATCTCCCCGCAAAAGAGACTTCTTCAAGTCCACGTCGCTCGTGGTTGTACTGCCATACCCCAGACCAGTGCCATTCTGGCTGATTCCAGTAAGGAACTTTTTGTAGAAGTCTACGCGGGCTTGTAGATCATTTGAATCAATACGGCCACTTATTACGTGCTTCGATATTGCCGGATCTTTGGAATTGCACAGAATCGAATTTTTGGTTATTCTGGAGTTGGCATAGAGCAGAGAGGGCAGTTTTAGCACTAGCCCAAAATTTTGTTTGGACCTGAAGAGAGTCGAGGGGTCAGCTGGTTTGGCTAAGGACAGCCAGGATTTTAAACTAGCTGTCACCAGCGTATCTAGACAGGACAGTTGGGTTTTGGTAAAATTGTAAATAAGAAAGGGCCATGACAAATGTGACGTTAGATATTGTCATAGATCCAGGCCTTACGAGGGCCAGAAATTAGCAAGGCATCTATTTTTGCTAGGCAACTTTTGAAAAGCTCTATAACATGATGGGTGTCTTTTCCCTGATGGGTGATTTTTCTGCCGAGGAATTTGAAATGATTGTTTGGGTCTATAAGGGAGATATTAGAGCCCTTGTAGACCAATTTGGGGTCATAGGATGTACATTTTGTGTATGCAGACGAGTCCAAGGCAAAAACATTTGGAGGGCTTCACTTTTATACAGCCTGACCAGTCCCAGAAAAGCTCCACTTTCTGTAATAGCAGGGAAAGCTGCTTGGGGCTTCTGGTGATGAAAGTTAGGTCGTCGGCAAAAGCGAGGCACGATGAGGTGTATTGGCCGTCTGTTTTAAAACGGTAGCCCCACTTCCTGCCAAACTGGGTCAGGCTTTCCAGTAGTATATTGTATGCAACATATGTTGACATATAGTATGCAATCTTTAAATGCCTATATCTCACTTATTTATTGAGACCGAATAAAGATTATTGCAGATTCGGAATCAGCGAGTGAATATAGTCGGGTGACGCTAAAAATTCAACAATCTACAAGAGGTTCCTGTACTGCAGTTACGCTACCACGAAATATATATATGCTGCTCTGCTCACCACTCACTGCCACTGCTCACCCCCCAGAAAAATAAAAAATAGTATTATGATGGACCCGACTCCGGTTGGGGAATTCCATGGCAGCTCTGTTTGTATTTTATTTAATTTATTTATTATATCAGCAAGGCTGATAATTTTGTCTCGTACACGGGCTACACAATCGGGCAACAATGGCTGATGAATTCATTTGTGTCGCAGCGGCTTATATTCACTTATGACTTCTTATAACGGCTTCACTGCCCACCTTCTAGCGGTGGAAGTTGGCGCTCGTGGCCTGCCGGGCAGATCTCTGTTACATCTCTTTAAAGTCTCTCCAGGAAAATAATCAACTCCTTCCTAGAAAAAATACATAAAACTTCAATTTCCGCATCTCAAATTCTATGGCTTCAAAGGGGGGAGTGAATGGGTGGTAAGGTGAATGCTCCCATGAGACAAGGCAGCTGTCCTAAACCTACCACAGCCGGTTGTTAGTCCCGAGTTCACTGCTATATAATGATTGGCCCGATCCCGGTTAGTGAATTCCATGGCAGCTTCGTTTGTATCTATCTATTTAAAAAAAAAATAAAACAAAAAAAAGAATATCGAATCAACCTTAGTTCAAATTTAATAGGCATAACACTTTAGATAACATAAGAAATTGAGCCTAAATGTTTTTTTTATGATATGAAGTTGAAAGATCTTCTTCATATAAATTTAAAAAATGACAATTATTTATTAATGATATCAATTCAATTATTTCATGTAATTGTATGTGACATATCAGAATAAATAATAATATATATTTTAACATAGCAGAATATTTTATAGATTGAAAAATTTGATCATCAGATGATATGAATACAAATTGAAAATCTAAAGTTTGCCATGCTTTGTGCCTTGCATCAGAAAGGGATGCACTTATGCCGCAAAATGAAACTACGATATAGCTGGCCGGGCAATATTGCAGTATTTTCGTTTGCGTAGCGATCGTCCAGCAGCCTGACAGTAACACGTAAAAATGCTTTGAACATACCAAACATCTGCGTCTATATGGCCGGGACATACTGAAAATATAATCATGTTGCATATTAGTTGGTATTTCTGGCAATGTTGCCAGCGACTGTATTGCAGCCATTTATTGCAGTGAAAGTGTGGCATGTTTAGGAGCATCTTAATATCTCGGCATTCGGAGAATCTAATATTAATGTTAATGGTTTGTTTGTTTTAGAGGCGGTATGGGCATGCGCGGTCGCGGAGGCCCCATGGGGGGCCCGATGCGCGGTCGAGGACCGTTCCGAGGGGGCCCACCGCGCTCCGCTTTCCCCCAGCCGCAGGGACCCGGGCCCCACCCCGTGCCAACCATCGAGTCGAGGCCGCCTCCGCCCAGTAAGTATACTAAGTCGCATAAAACTAACCTCTATCCTTGTCCCATCCTCTCGGGATCGGAGGCACAATGGCGGGCCGACTAGGAGTGGGGGCAGTTTAAAAAGAAATACAAAAAGTGCACAAAGGTTATGCCTCGTTCCAGATTTATGCCTCATTGTGGAAGAGTCTAGAAACACTTTACAAACGCTGGCCTCACGATTCTTCACATTTTCCACAAATTCAGTTGATTACGTAATCTTTGAGGTAGAGGAGGGGGGGGGGGGGTCAGGCCGCTGATTACGTCTGTTGACATGGGGAGGGGGGTGGGGTCAAAAAATCCCAAAAGGCCCCTAAAGTAGGGTGGTATTTATATGCCTTTGCTTTTTTATACGCTACCTTTAGATATATAGTGCAAGACGTCCCCCGCAGTTGCACGCTACCTATATAGTAGACGTGCGCGTCTAGGTCCTTGCCACCCGCGCCGCCTTCCGCTGAACGCTGACCCTGCTGGGCCAGCGGCCGCCGCTGCCCGCTAAATATTTCGAGGTGCTACACTCGTTACTAATTTCATGATATCTCTAAAACTGTACCACCTAAAAACTTACAGTAAATGGCAAATTTTATCTTTATTCAACACCCGTGATGGTTAATCAATTTATTTTGATAAGGAATATAATTTTATTGCTAATGTCTCAACAAATACTGCCTACCTATTTTTTTTAAGACAAAAGCAGTTATTGACCTACAGGATGATCTTGACCGCATTACCGCATGGACGCAAGACTGGTTAATGTCACTCAACGTGGATAAGTGCACCGTCCTTCATATAGGAAAAGAAAACCCAAGGAAAACATACACTATTCAGGGAAATGCTTTAATCAGTGTGAAGACACACAGGGATTTGGGTGTCATAATCGCAGAAGATTTAAAATGGGAGGCACACATCATAACTATGGTGAAGAGAGCGAACTCATTGCTGTATACAATAAATAAAGCTTTCTCACATATAACCCCTGAGCTTTTCCTAAAGATTTATAAAACATATGTCCGACCTATGCTGGAGTATGCATACCAGATCTGGAATCCCTACTTCAAGAAGGATATTGACCTGCTGGAACGAGTACAACGTAGAGCTACAAAAATGCCAAATGCGCTGAGAAATAAAAGCTACGAAACCCGGCTGGATGAGCTTGGCCTGAGCACTCTACAAGAGCGAAGGGAACGGGGAGATCTCATTGAGACTTTTAAGATTCTGAACGCCTTCTACAGCGTTCCCAGGCTGCAAGATATGTTCTCCCTTGCTAATACTACAAACCTGAGAGGACACTCTAAAAAGCTGTACCACAATAAGTTCAAGCAGAACCCTCGCCGGCACTTTCTCACCAATAGAGTGGTAGAATCTTGGAACAATCTACCCAGTGAAGTTGTAAATGCTGTCTCCGTAAATGCTTTCAAGAACAAACTGGACGATCATATAAAACATAAAACAAAAACAATAACAAAAATTGTTACTAAAAAATAAGTGTTGTGATATAGGCGCATCAGCTAAAGCTGCTAGCCTATTATTAATAATAATAATAATAATAATATTGTAGCCCTAATATAAAAATTATGTATATGCACTTGCCAACTTCTTTATAGATCTTTTTGAGGCCAATGTTTTTGTCTTATATTGTTTTCACATATATCAAACCGTTTCTTCAGCGCACGCCGATAAAGCAACTCACCAGCTCATTTTCTCCGACTTGATTTACAAATATCGTTTGATAATGGAGCTTTTCATTTCATTCCTAAATTCTCATTTGTCATGGCTTTCTCACTTACGATTTCACCAAAACCCAACTGTCCTGTCCTGTGCTAATGGGCCCTTCACGAAGACCCATTTGTTCAGGGTCGGTCACACTCACGGGTCTATCTCCATCCGGTGGCCTCCACACATGAAGCGCAAGCCCGGGTAGGACTCTGGCCTTAGGGCAAGTTTCCTCTAGGAGTCAATCTTCTGGCGCTCCTGGACGGTACGGGCACCGTGCGGCATAAGCCAATCAATTGTGCATTCTGATTAACAGTCGGGGGAGTCTGGAAACAGTACTGTCTCCTATAAAGCGGGGGTAGTCGTTGGCTTTACAGTGACTGCTCTTGAAACGACCATCAGCTAGCCGATTCCCGGTGAAAGCCGGACAAAGGACGCCGTGGTCCGCGATAGATTCGGTTGACACCGTTTCACCTCTACAAAAGGGAGAACTCGTAACCAGTTGGTAGACTGGAGTAATCTGGTCGCAACTGGCACGTGGCGTAGCTTGACGTTAAACTGTTTTGTCCTAAGTCTTCTGCGCTCACCTCATGGGAGACAGAATGATCATATTTCGTTAAAACTTCCTGAGGTCTTCATGGCCAACTCAGCAAGGGCCCATTACAATAGAAATTGCAAAGAGCTTCTTAAGCAAGCATTGCAGATACGGTCAATATCCCTAGCTTTTGGATGCGTTTAAGACTGGCCGTGGACCAACACCCGCTATCGCACTTGTGGCTCTTTTATGCAGAGTGAATACGCTGTTGCTGTGCACTGCAGTACACCATAGAATAATACTATATCTCAGATGTGATTCAATAGGCTCGTAAGAGGCTAATATTACCTTAGATCTCTCCATACAACTCCTGATGCGCAATACAGCATAGCAATCTGATGACATTTTATAATAATTGAATACTTTTTGTAGGATTGGGACCTCCGATGGGCGGCATGGGTTTCGGTCCTCGCGGTCCACACGGTCCCCCTCCGCCTTTCCGCGGTCGAGGTGGGCCCCGCGGCCGAGGAGACTTCAGGGGAGGAAACAGGGGACCGCCCGGTGAGTTCTTTTACTTATTTCATAGGTTACAGCGTGAGAGGGACCGAGCGTTACTAACTTCATTCTCTATTCAAATACTAGCTGTTGCCCGCGGCTTCGCTTCGCGTAAAGTTTCGAATCAATTCGTTAAATTAAGTAGGATGGCGTTAATTTCCCTTTTTAGATGCTACCTTTCGATATATGATATGCTGATAAATGTACGGTCCTTCACATCGGCAAGAGCAACCCCAAACAACAGTACTATCTAGGGTCGGTTCCGTTACAAAGTGTTACGAAACAAAGGGACCTGGGCGTAACGATGGTGAGCGATCTGAAGTGGGGTGAGCACATTATACAGATTGTGAAAAAGGCTAACTCAGTTATGTACCTCATCCGCAAGTCGTTTAACTATATCAGACCAATGCTAGAGTTTGGATTCCAGATATGGAATCCGTACTTTGTGAAAGACGAGGATCTCTTAGAAAAAGTCCAGCGCCGAGCGACCAAGATGCCAATGGGGTTCAAAAATCTGGAATATGCAGAACGACTCCGCAGATTGCAGCTGCCTACACTTAAGGATCGTCGGACCAGGGGTGACCTCATTGAAACATATAAGATCCTCAACGGATGCTACAATTGCCCCGAATTGTCTTCTATCTTCAAGAGAAACTACAAGCATCATCTGCGAGGACACAATTTTAAGCTGGAGAAAACGCGATTCCACATGAATCCCAGGAACCATTTCCTGACCAACCGGATTGTGGACCAGTGGAACAGTTTACCTGCCGAAGTGGTTGAAGCGAGTAGTGTCAATATGTTCAAAAATAGACTAGACGGACACCTTAAACAGAAATTGTAGTTGTACTCAGTTTCATATTCGGTCATATCAGCAATTATGCTGCCTGTCTGTAAATGTAATAATAATAATAATAATAATAATAATAATAATATAGTGCAAGATGTCCCCCCTCAGATGCACGTATGCTTCTTGTTCCTAGCCACCCGCGCCGCCTTCCGCTGAACGCTGACCTTGCTGGGCTAGCAACCGCCGCCGCTGCCTGCAGGTATTTTGAGTGCTTGCACTTAAAGACTTACAGTAAATGCCTATTTTTCTCTTTATTAACCACCCATTATAATGGATTAATTTATTTGGAGAAGAATCTTATTGTATTACTAATGTCTTCAACAAACACTGCCTACTTTTTATTTTTTATTTTGAAGCATAAAATCAGTTATTGTAACTTAAATATAAAAGTTAAATATATGCTATCACTGACTTTTTTATAGATCTCTCTGAGGCCGATGTTTTTGTCATATATTGTTTCCAAATATATCAAATCATCGTTGAAGCAACTCACTTGTCAACTCATTATTCCATATTGAAAACCAATATTTAGCACAATTAAATATAGCCTATAGCACTCATCGATAATGGAAATGAAATGAAATGAAATGAAAAATACCTTTATTGTAGTAACAAAAATAATTACATTGGTAAAGAAAACTTAAATTCTACTTTAACCCTTGGAGTAAATGGGTATTTTCATGGATGCATCTGTCTCTTTTGCAGGATTTTCGGCGACATCGACCTTAAAGTACTATAACTACGAAACTACTACACCAATCATTAAAAGAACAACTGCACAATGATTGCATTGAAATTTCGAATATAGAATATTGAAATATCATTTTGTAAAACAATTAGATAATTATGAATAAATATGAGAACGTCAAAGAAGTGAAAAAAACGCGGAACCAGATCTGGTCGTATCATACTCAACGGATAATTGTTTCAGAACCAGATTTGGTCGTATCATACTCAAGGGGTTAACTTAGTACAAACGGCGGGCTTATCGTTTCGCGATTTCTTACAGCCAACCGTGTAATATTAAATAAAAGTAACAATACAGCTCACATACATAAACATATCCACATAAATATACATATACATACATCCAAAC
Organism: Micropterix aruncella; assembly: GCA_944548615.1. Taxonomy (NCBI): domain Eukaryota; kingdom Metazoa; phylum Arthropoda; class Insecta; order Lepidoptera; family Micropterigidae; genus Micropterix; species Micropterix aruncella. Next base: position 27,340,586 of record OX155968.1, read on the forward strand.
ATACATACAGATGTGGCCAAATTATTATCACCTCCTAGAAAAAACCTATTACAAAACTACAGCTGCATCCTTTTTCTAAATTGGCATGTTGTTTGCAAAGGTTACCTGAAATACCAAAAAGTAATGCAATAAAAATGACATATTTTTTAAATCACCCCTTTCCGGGAGCAATTATTACCTGAATGGCCTTTTTCGGGAAATTAACAGATTTGAGTTGTTATTGTTTTGCTAGTTAGTTTCAGTTACAAAGTGCTTTAATTTTATGGTTTTTGTGCGGTATTTAAGGATTAGCATCTAATCGATGATTTTCAATCTCATTTGAGACCTTGAACAGTGAACTTGACAGTGAATTTTGCAAAATTGAATTGTGTCTATGAGCAGAAACTCAATACTAGGATGATCCAACAAAGAAAAACATGGGCGAATGAACATTTAACATGGACTACATATGATTGGGAAAAGGTAAAATTGAAATAAACACTCTTTTTGATATTATTCTGAAAACACATTTTTCAATTGATTTTTCATTTGATTTAAATTATCTCTATTTTTTGAACAAGTTGTATTCAGTGACCAGACCATGGTAAGTTTGACACTACCAATGTCCAGGAATGTTCGCCCATCGAAAGGAAAGGAGTATTTACTTTCATGTGTCCAACAGCAGCTCAAACAGCCAGTTAGGGTCATGATTTGGTCAGCAATATCGGCCAAAGGACTCTTCCCACTCTATATCATTGACCGGGTAATGAACGCGGATCAGTATTTAACAGTCCTTCAGACACAGGTGATTCTAACCATGAACGAAAAATTTAACGGAAGGAATTTTCAGGCACGATAAAGCCCCTTGTAATACAGCGAAGAGAGTTACGGAGTTTCTAAGGACTAACAACATCCAGATCCTTGACTGGCCAGCGAATAGCCCAGATATGAACCTTATCGAAAATACCTGGGTTAATGCCTGTTAATTCCCTGGGCAGAAAAATGCCCGCGGACCGAATCAGAATTGATTGCAGCCATGAAGGAAGTTTGGGAAAATGATGCCGATTTGGTCACCCATGCTAAAAATGCCATCATTGGAGTGCCGCGTAGGATAAAATCCTTAAAAAATGTAAATGGAATGTTCACTTAATATTAATAAATGTATTTGTAACAAAACATTTTTTTTGGAGCCATAAATTTAGGTTTTTATAGAATTTTACTAAAAGTTTCTAGAGGTGATAATAATTTGGCCACATCTGTACATATACATACATAACATAAAAAATATAATTTATAATATAATATATGTATATTATAATAATAAATACATAGAAACTACAGATAAATAAAAATAAAAATACCTACTTATATAAAATGATAGATATTACAATGTGCTTATGAGTCTATCCAATCAACAACCCAACGGAAGGGGGGAGGGGATAGGGGGAGGGTTGTTTCTTAGTTGATATTTTGAGGGAGAAAATGTTCTTTCAGTAAAGATAATGGAGCTTTCCATTAGTGAAAGAATTTTTAAAATCAGATAAGTAGTTTCGGTGACTGCAATGGTAAACGTGACTGCGTGAAAGCAAACTCTCAATTGTTCCTCATTCGGAGAGCTTTTCACCATATCACAGAGGAACTGATGCTGAAAATCTATAAGTCATTTGTAAGACCCATTTTGGAATACGCCTATCAGATCTGGAATCCATACTTTACAAAGGATATCGATCTTCTAGAGAAGGTCCAGCGAAGAGCGTCTAAATTGCCTTTTAACTTGAAGCATCTAACATACGAGAAAAGATTGTCGGCTCTCAGTTCGACCATTCTGGAGCAACGCAGGGCACAGGGTGACTTAATCGAGACATGTAAGATCCTGACTGCATCGTATGACATTCCTGGGTTGCAGACTATCTACACCATGAACACCAAACACATCTGCGTGGGCATCATCTGAAACTCCAGCGTGAATCATTCCATTATAATCCCAAGAAACATTTCCTCAGCAGTAGAATGGTAAACGAATGGAATGCTCTCACAAGCAAAGTGATCAATGCCAAAAGTGTCAATGACTTTAAATAAATTGGACTTATTCCACAAAAAATTGTAATGCAAGCAGGGACTCAGGCACATCAGCTTGAGCTGTCTGTCAGTTAAATATATAATAATAATTACAAGAATTTTAAATGTGTCCCGTGCTGCACGTAGGTCAGGCTCAAGACACTCGCGGTCTGTCTTTTCCTTATCCCTGGGAAAGACACTGGAAAGAAACAGTATTAGTCACATTATTGTAAAACCCATATTTTTGTCCAAATACTACCAAATTTACTACCAAACTGCCAAAAACAACCAATCCTACACAGTTTGTGGCAATCTACTACTCTTTGTTCGTAGTAGACGAGGTGGTTTTGCGGGTGGAAATTTGCCTTGTTCACGTGATCTCCTGTCCACCCTAGAACGGGCTAGTCCCAGTTGGGTGACAGAAACAAATAAGCAAAAGGTTAAGGTTTTGCCATCCGGCTTCTGTTATTTTTTAAGCAAATCAATGTTTTATAGTAATTAATTCTTAAATAAATAAATAAATAAGTATGTTTTTGATAACACAGGTATGAGAGGACCTCCGCCTCAGCGTGGCCCCCCCATGGGGGGCCCACCTATGGGGCCTCCCCTGGGGCCTCCGCAGCACACGCCTCCGCCGTACCAAGGGGGACCGCCACACCAAGGTAATCCATCACACTTCACACAATTTGCCAAATCCTTTTCTCTCATAAGTTTCTGTTACAACGACTAACTGACACACCCTTAAGAAAGCTAGCATCTTTTTAGGAAGGGTCTATCAGAGTACAGTCCCTTGCCATATTATTAAGCCCACTATGTATTTCAGTACTGAATTACACTTTTTAATATCCTTGAAGTTTAAAATATTTCTTTCTTTTTGTGTTTATGGTTACCTATGAAGTTGCTGTTCTTTGTTTGTGTTGGTAACTCTCACTAAATTCCAGAGTGAGTTAGGAGAACAGAAAAAAAGCCAGCAATCTCGTGTAACAAGAAGATCGACACAAACAAATTTTGAAATACCACTCAGGAGATCCGCTTTTGGCCAATCCAGTTTCTCTTATCTTGCCCCCAAATTTTATAATTGCCTACCACCTAACTTTAAAGACATTAAAATATCATATAAATTTAAAATTAGTTTGAGTGCCTACCTCTTAAATTGTACATATGCAGATATTGAAAACATTATTAAATAATTGAATCTATAATTTTTATAATAAAAACATAATAGTATATGTAGTAATATAAATTGATGATTTCTAAACTTAATTTTATTTTAATTTTTGTGAATTTATTTTGTATATTATTAATACATATTATTTGATACATATATAAATATATATTAATTTTTATCATGTTTTAAAATAAAATAATATTGACAATTTTCATGACATTTTCTTACGAATTTTTATTAGGTAATTAAGTATCTGTTACATTAAGTATGATTTTGATTATTTATATAAATATAATATTATAGATTTCTTAGGATAACTAAAATAAATTGTCTACCTTGGAACAGGCGGCAGCCTAGTTAGGTTAAGACTTTTGTATATTGAATGTACCCATAATTTTAACTCAATAAATAATTTGAAATTTGAAATTTAAAGGAAATTTAATGCCAAAAATTTGGTATGAAAATATATATTTAATTGATAGAAATATTGACCCCCATTATCTATGCAGATTTGTTATTTTATTGGGAATTCCTTAATTTCTCTGCTGTAAAACTCGTGGACAGCAACCAATGAATGCTTTGAAGGCATTTTTCACCGACTTTTCAAAGGATTTTTTCCCCTTGTAAAAAGGTATTTAAATTCTGAAGAAAAATGAAACTCTATTGGAGCAAGATCTAGCAAGTACGGTGGTTGACTAAGAGTCTCCAGCCGCAACTCCTGCAAATCTACGACTGTTTGCACTAGTTTGCAGTGAAATCTGTGGTTATACATCGTCATGCAGAAGCAGTGGTGATGAGCGATTGGCCAGGCTCGGTTATTTAATCACGAGCTTCTCCATCATTGTTTGCAGTTCTAACAGTACACATTTATGGTAATTGTATAGCCAGACTGCAAGAAGCTAATGGGCCCTTGCTGAGTTGGCCACGAAGACCCATTCTGTTTCAGGGTCGGTCACACTCACGGGTCAACACCCATCCGATGGCCTCCACGCATGGGGTGCGAGCCTGGGTAGGACACTGGGTCAACCAGTCTCCCCTGGGAATCAATCCTCTGGCGCTCCTGGACGGTCTGCGCACCGAGCGGCGCAAGCCAATCGACTGTGCTCTCCGACTAACAATCGGGGGAGTCTGGGAACTGTATTGTTTCCTATAGAGCGGGGGTAGTTGTCTACCTTACGGCGACTGCTCTTGAAATGACCATTGGCCATCCGATCCCGGTTCAGAGTCGGGCAAAGGACGCCTTGGTCCGCGATAGATTCGGTGCACTCCGTTTCACCGCTTCGTAAGGGAGAGAACCGCGCAAGCGACCTCGAACTCGGAACCAATCGAGAGACCGGAGAAATCTGGTCACAATTGGAAGTGAGGGCGCGAGTATCTCGAGCCCGCCGGGTTTATTCCTGGCTCACTCGCGGTAAGGCGTTGGACTCTTACGGGTTGTGACGTAGCTGGACGTAGGATTGTACTGTCCAAAGTCTTCTACGTTCACTGCAGGGCGACAGAACGACTAATCGTTAAAACGTCCTGTGGTGACGGGCTCGCCCGTTGTAGTCGACACCGCAAGATGCAAGAAGCTGTGCCAATCTGTGCCAAGCTGAAGCCAATCGACTGTGCACTCTGACTAACAGTCGGGGGGAGTCTGGAAGCAGTACTATTTCCTATAGGGCGGGGGTGGTTGCGGACCTTAAGGTGACTGCTCTTGAAACGACCATCGGCTATACGATCCTGGGTGAACAGCCGGGCAAAGGACGCTGTGGTCCGCGATAGATTCGGTATACACCGTTTCACCGCTTCGTAAGGGAGAGGACCGCGCAAGCGACCTCGAACTCGTAACCAATTGAGAGACTGCAGTAATCTGGTCACAATTGGAAGTAAAGGCGTTAGTGTAAGCCTGCCGGGTAACACTCCTGGCTATCTCGCAGTTAAGGCGTTGGCCTCTTACGGGCTCGTGGCGGAGCTTGACGGTGGACTGTTTTGTCCAAGTCTTCTGCGCTCACTCCAGGGAGATAGAACGACTAATCGTTATAACTTCCTGAGGTGACGGGCTCGCCCGCTGTAGTCGACAACCATAGTTGCAAGAAGCTGTAACACCGGCACAGGATCTTATATGTAAAAATAATGCAAATTTTCAACTTTACCATAATTGCACAAACAAAAATATTTGAGCAAAAACAAACGACGGAAAGACAAATAAACAGCTGATTCTTAAAAAAGTATAACATGGCCTTGAATTAAAATTTAGTTGAATTTGAAATTCCTACTTAAACAACTTGGGTTTGAGTTGGAATTTGGAATCCAACTTCAAATTGGCTAGTGTGAAAAAACAACAATAACATAGATGAGGACCCAATATTAAACTATCTTGTTATGTATGTAAATGATATAACTTGAATAATATAATAATAATAATACACGTGAACAACTTGCTATAATACCCAAGCACAAAACTACACATTTCCAGTGCAGCTTTTCGTATTATTCTGCGGTTGTATGGAATCGGTTGGGAATGGCTTTGCGATCGAAATCAATTGCAGTATTTAAGGACCACTTTAAAAGTTTATTATTAAAGGAAGATATTTAGATGTCATAATTTGATTTTATTTTAAAATAACTATTGCTAATTGGATTATTACTATTGTCTTCGTTTATTTATTAATTTGTAACCTGATTATTTAATGTTAAATATTTTGATTTTGATTATTTTTGATTTATTATATGTAGATTATTAAATTTATGTAATTACGTTATTTTCTTTTAATATCATTTGATGTTAAATATCTTGATTTTGATTATTTCAATTTGTGTATTTATTTGATTATGATTATTTGGATTTTTTGTTTTAAGATTTATTTGATTAGGTTATTTTATTTTAAAAATCATATACCTATGTATCAATAATTAATAGGTGTGTCCTGAAAACCAGGATAAGAGATATCCTGAGGATACCCCTAATTTGCAGCGTTTGTAGCTTTATTTCATAGTCTTTGTCTATTTATAGTTTTAATTTTTAATCTGTGTGTTCTTGTTTTTTTTTTTTGTATATGTTTTTTATAACAGCTGCAAATAAATAAATAAATAAATAAATAAAAACATCTAGCTACTATATTTATAAGAAATGGATCTTACCGCATGAAATAACAAAATCTTAAAATTTTTATCAGAATTACTTTTGTCATCTTTACGGAGATTGATGGTGGAGGAAAGATCATTTCTAATTACTATTTTTATATCAAACAACGATAAGGTTATTTGTTTTATATTAATTTTGTTTTATATATAAATGTAATGTATAAAAACGGTAAATATTTTGTATTTTTTTATACAGGCTGAGTTTTCAATTAGTGACATCCATGAAGTGAGTGAATCAATATAAATAAATAAGCTTTTATAAAAAAAATATGAGAAAAACAAACCAATAAAAAAAAAAGATTTGAAGTTTTTGAAATTTTTAATGGTTTGAAAAATAGTATAAAAAGAGTTGAGCGCGTTAACCATCTAGCGGTAGGTAAAATATTGTGAATAAATTTAAAAAAAAACAAAATGTTTTGTTTGATCAATATTTTATTTGAATACTGACACCACCTGTGCTTATTCCAGTAGTGATATTGAATGGTAAATTATTGAAAATTATGTTTCTCGATATATTCATTAAAATAACAGACACCTGAAAGTAAGCACTGATCAAAGCTATTAAAAAATGTAAATTTGTACTGAAATTATGGTGGCTCTAATATTATGGCGAGGGTATGTATACTCCAATATGTGTCATCTAATTTCAAACTGGTTGGTAGATTCCGAAATGATGATTTCGACTCGGAAGATCAGCCTTGGGAACATCCTAATGCAAGAGGCTTGTGTGTGTTGGTTTAAACCAGTGTTTTTCAGCCTTTTGTAGATGGCGACCCCCCTTTTTTAATTTTTTAATTTGTTATGTGGGGCTTTTCAAAGGTCTTTATGAGCCTTGGAACACTGCAACCATTGCTCATCTATTGTGTTCGCCACCTACTATAGTTCTGCGCTAAGCCTCGTGTCATTTAAGAACCGCAACAGGCTTTTGGCGCAAGATTGTTTTACCTTTTCAGGTTGGAGGTAATGACCACAAAGTGGGTGTATTTTTTACGCATCAGCGGGCCACACTCGCATATGAGGTGCAGAGGGGTTTCCTCTGCTTCTTGGCAGAACCTGCACATTTTCGTGTCCCGGAGCTTGAGGTTGTACATGTGTTTGTTCCGGCCACAATGTCCCGTGAGCGCCCTCACCGGTATGCGTAGATTGTTCCTATTTAGCGATAACTCCTCACGGGCAGTCTTACGGTCGTACGTCTTAATTAGCGCTTTCGAATTATTCAACCCTGGCGTGTTGTTCCAGTGGTTGACGGATTGTTCTAAACGTATGTTTTTGAGCATTAGGTTTGCAATGCTTTTTGGTACTCCACAGCAAGGCTCAGGGCCGTATAACGTTCCCTTTGCTCTCATCTGCAAGTTCGTTGGCTTTTTCATTTCCCTAGATTCTTGCATGGCAGGGAAGCCATCTTAGAATTACCCTGTTCTTTTCGCCCAGGGAATTCAGTAGTGATATGCAGTTTTACACTAGCTTTGAATTGATGGTATTCGAGGCTAGTGCCATAAGAGCTGCCTTTCTATCCGAGTGGATATAGATGCGGTGGTTGGCATAGTTCTTATAGAGGTTGATATCCGTACATTTAATAATAGTGTGTGCCTCCGCTTTAAAAAGAAAAAAAAAATGCCCCGCTTGGAATATAGAGGCGTTTTTCCCCTTAGACTGTAACTTAGTTGTCTCAATCCCCCTTATAGTCCAAGCATATGAGATCTAAGCATGTCATTTCCAGGAAAAATATCCAGAAGCATTTTTCTCAACGGTTTTATATGTATTTTTAGATGCTGAATCTGATTTTTAACTTTGCGACCTCGCCAGAGATGTGCTAACTTCAGGAATCGCAAAAAACCGCAAAGAAATTGTATTACATTTAGTTTTTTGCTTATAATTAACGAATAAAGCTTTTTTGATAACTACTATTCAGTTCGAAACTAGAGTAGACAAAATTTCCTACAATTCATATTCACAGACTTAATTCCTCCGATGTATCAAACCGCTGTTAAAACGCGATTTTTAGATGGCCTACGACCCCCCGGGAGTCTTCGCGACCCCCAGGGGGTCGCGACCCACTGGTTGAAAAACACTGGTTTAGACGATTGTTAATAGTATAAACACATTTTTAAAAACAAGATTTCATTAAAATACTCTGTCCAGAGCCTACCCAGGGTGCACCAGCCATGTCATAGTGGAACTTAAAACAAGCCATCATAATTGAATGCTATACAGAATTTTGTGTTTGTGCTGTTGACCGTTGAGAAGTACCCTCGTTCGAAACCAACCCTGGGCGCAGCAGCCTTGTCGCGGTGAAACTTAGAACAGGCTATTATAATTGAATGCGTATACAAAAAACGTTTCTGTGCTGTTGACCGTTGAGGAGCCCACCATCGGGAGCCAACCCTGTGTGCAGTAGCCATGTCATGGTGGAATTAAGAACGGGCTATCATAATTGAAATCGTATACAAAATTATGTGTCTTGTGTCGTTGACTGTGGAAGAGTAGCCTCATTAGGAGCTAATCCTGGTTGTAGAATCAGATCATGCTCACCATAAAAATGCATTGTCCTCGGAACTGAACCAACGTGTAAAATTTCAACTACATAAGATAAGAGGAAGTGGTTCTGATTTAGCTTGCAAGATTTCACCTAAACAAACATACATACTAACATACATTCACGGGCGTAGCTATAGCTTTCACATGGGGGGGTCCAAGGGTACGAAAATGTACAAAGATAAACTAGTTATTGGCCGGACTTCACGCCGAAAAAAGCAAAATTCTAAACTCTAATCTCAGTTATTTAAAAATTACATAAACATTAAAATACACGCAAGTTAATCGCAGACAAATGATAGTTAGTTTAAGTACCTACCTTTAAATAAAATAAGTAAATAATGTCGGTAAAGCATTTATTTATGACATTATATTCTAGGTACTTATTATTATAAACAAGAGCGTTTGTGAGAATGTATGGATGCGCTTTCACACAAAACTTTAAAAACTTTAAAGTACTTATAACATTTAGCCTTTTACGCCTTATGGCCAACATATTTATGCGAGGCCAACATATTAGAGCGAAGAAGCTGCCTAAAGATAGGACTAAACCGTCCTCAATTTTGGGAGCAGCAAAGGACTGGCAATTGCTGATGGACACACATGAGAAGCATTACCAAATGCCTTCAGAAATCTGCACCACAGCTTACAGACCGGATATTCTCATATTCTCAATGGCGACAAAGCATGTTGTACTTGTCGAACTTACAGTCCCATGGGAAAGCAACATACCGAAGGACCACAACTTCAAAGTAAACAAGTACTGCAATTTAGTAGACCGGATAGTGAGAAACGGATTTAAGACTGATCTGTTCGCCGTGGAAGTCGGAGCAAGAGGACTACCGGCGAAGTCACTCTACAGCCTCTTCAAGAATTTAGGCCTGCCAAGAGCGGCGCTGAGCTCATACATGGAGAGAGCCTCGAAAGCGGCACTGGAGGCATCCTACAGAATATGGATAGGTAGAGAGAGGGAGGCCGAGGGCGGGACTGGTGGTTCTCCGCGTCTAGTCATCGCAGACTAGCTGATGAGGGCTTGTAGCGAGCCGAAACGTCACGCGCGCTGGAGAACTGTAGAGCGGCCGCTCACTAGTCCCACCTCGTCCGACACCCTCCTTTATTGCCAATGGGCCCGGATATGTTCGGTGAAGCCATTGAAAGCTGAGTTCAACACCTTCCTTTGATTAGGATCCAGCTGGACCGCTATATCACGATGAACTCTCATCAATGCAAACCCAGTCAGTCTTTCATCTCCCGTGCTATTTCTTAAGTAGTTTTTCAACCTCTTTAAGGTTGAAAAACACCTTTCTGGGGTTGCTGTGGACACTGGGAGTGTAGCCAAAATAGTGAGCAGCATTTTTATTCTAGGAAATAACTGATTCTCGCACTGGTCAAGAGTTTCTAGTGCTATAGGTTTCCTCATAGGTTTCCAATGATTCTGCCATATTTCATATTCAATTGGAAAAGTATTCGCTTTAGTCTGTACCAAAAATAATAGCACAATTTTTTTAAGGCTTTCTTTTATCTTAGAGTCATCATTGGTCTTTTCAGGCAGAATCATTTGAATCCCTTCGATTGTCTCTTCATGTGGCTTAAAGCGTGCATCAGGTTCTGTAACCACATGTTCAATGAAAGGGTAAAATACATTTCTACGGTAATATATTTCGGCAGTTTCTCCTGGAGCATTGCTGCGCTGGGTATGCCTTCCAGTCGTTCTTGGAACAATTATGTTGCTGAACTCATCTGCTTTGCTTGCTCAAAAAGAATGGTGAACTTATTTTCGTTCCGAATATTTAAAAAAATAGTTTTTATTGTTTTCACATAACTACAAATGTTGGTCAAATCGACATTGACCTTCTGCATTGCTTTGTTTAGGTTTGATGTGTATGAAAATACTTTTCCTAGTATAACTAACGACACGATAAACTGGCTGTTTTCCATGGCTGTTTGTATTTGGTATGCTTGAGTGGCAACATCTCTATTAGCAGAATCATCTTGAAGTGCCTCAATTGTTGCGCGTATTACGGGAAGCATTTCTGCAAATATTTCAACAGCCACATGTTTTTCTGTCCATCGTGTCTCACAAAGGGAGATAAGCATTGAATGAGATGATTTAACTTTATCTGCAATTTTATTCATAAGGCCGTCCCGAAGTGGAGACATGCTAAGGGGGGGGTCCGGACCCCCTAAACCCCCCCCTTATATACGCCCATGCATACATTGCAAGGTAAATAAAAGCTTGTAAAAAATAGTAATTCTGAACTTGGCAATGCCTCATCGTACACATCAACAGCGGTCAAAGACCCCATTTCTAAACTTATCTGAGAACTCTTACCCCACCTGCCATACTTACCAGATTTAGCTCCTTCCGACTACCACTTGTTTTCATTGATGTTTAAATGCATTCTCTATGAAACCCTAACAATTACTGAGATGTCGAGATGTCCAAAAATGGCTTGTTTGGACCACCTCAAACGATGTTCGGTTTTTCCGGGAGGGCATTCAAAAATTGCCAGAGAGATGGGAAAAATGTGTAACTAGCGATAGCGCATACTTTGAATAAACCATTTTTCACCTTTCTCCCAATTAAAATGCATTTTTTTAAAGAAAAAATAAGAAATTAACCGCCACACCTGGTATATATTTTTCTTAACATTGTTCTTAATTTTTCCAATAAAGGTGGTTACAAAAGGTCCGGCCCGCCTCCTCAGCACAACGCTGGAATGCCTCCACAACAAGGAGGACCACCCAAACGTGGCAGGTCAGTCTTTTACTATTAGTTCTTACTGAATTCTTCGAAATGTTGTTTAAAAATATGATCCAACACTACTCGGACAAACAAAATAAAATTACATTGTCAATGTGCATTGTAATAATTAAAATTTAAACATATCATCTGTTGGTGCAGGCATGAATTTATTGAGCATGAATTTAATACCGCCACAATGCTAATATAATTGTGCTATAGTTGTATTCTCAACCAATATATGGGAATACTCTTTCAAATAATAATAAAATCTTTTTTAAATACCAGTTAGTATTGATAATAATATTTACCCCTTTACTCTGCATCACGTACATTCAAGTACAAAAATAAAAATAAAAAAAATTAAACCTAAAACCCACAAAACGTACAAGATACGTCAAATTGTTCCTACGATTCTAAATATAAAAAAGTCAAACGGATCTATTGTGTAAACAATTTGTCTAGTACATATATTGTAAACAAGTATTGTTATTAGGACATTTAGTGAATAAAAAAAAGCAACAATTTTTTACTTACTTTTTGAATAATAACCCAAAGGTAGGGTGGTTAATATAGCCTCAACAGATTATAATTCGTTCTAAGAAAGAAAATAAATTTGACTAAGGGATTGTACAGTACCGTGCGAATTAATTGGAACAAAGTATTTTTCTTCGAAATGTGCTTAACCCTTCGAGTAGCAGCATAATTTCATGGCAGACCGCGGCAATTTATTGGAATTTCTTGCAATATCGCCGCGCTCTACAAAAACTACTATAACTATGGAACTCCTATAGCAATCATAAAAATAATAACTATGCAATCATCGCCTTGAAATTTCGTATATATAATATTGAAATTTCATTTTGTAAAACAATTAGATAATTATGAATAAATATGAGAAAGTCGAAAAAGTGAAAAAAAAACGGCATTTCTAACTTATCTTACGAAAAAATACGGAACCCTATATAAAAATTGTAAATACTATCGTGATCTTTATTAGATTCTATATCAAAAGTAATATTTCGGTTTGCTTATTTACATACAAAAATATTTAGATATTAGCTAATAAAAACCAATAATTTTTTTGATGATTTCTCAAAAAAAAAAAAAAATGATGTTTGACAATGGAATTTTACCAGAAATATCCACGAAATGACGCGCGAAATTATTCTAGCGGTTGTCTATGTATCTATGGTAATAATGAGATATTTGGTATAGATTTAACTCCTCTCCTCGCGGAGTAAAAATTCAGCTGTCCCATTCGCGCGCGACCTTTTCGCGCGCAAAATCGACGACCTTGATAAAAACGACCATAACTTGTAAACCACTATACGGATCATAAAAAGAAGAACTGTAAAATGATCGCATTGAAATTTGACATATAAAACATTATAACCTTATCTCGTAAATCAATTAAGATAATAATGGCGACAAATTACAAAACGCAAAGGGCCTCCATCGTGTCGTCATCACTGGACCAAGTGGACGCCTGTCATTCCAGTGTATTAAAACTTGCATCCCCAAAAGGACGCCTGTCATTTGTCGGGTTAAGGATGCGTTAGAATTAGAAAATAATATTACTGTGCGCTCCGGGAGCAAGCCGCCAATATTGGTCGTTACGTAGTCAACGGTGTTCTGATGCGCAACCAAATTTGGTCGTTATGTAGCCGAAGGGTTAATTGGACATAAACATACAAAAACAGTACTGGTAGTTATATATTGTTAGTTTTAATATAGAATGTGTCCTCCTTTTGCGTTGATAATACCTTTCACTCTTGTAGGCATCCTTCCAATGAGGGATTTTTTCAACAGGATCTCCCCCCCATGCCATTCTTTGAAAAAAAGTGAAACAGTTTTTCACACAGAACCAAATTACTGTACTTGAATGGCCTGGAAACTCCCCCAATCGAGAACCTCTGGGCTATTTGCAAAAAACGGCTTTCTGAAATGAATTGTACAATGAAAACCAAGATGATCAGTGCAGTAATTCAGTCTGGTTTCACTATGATTAACTGAAAGGAAGCTGTCAAAACCTGGTATATTCTATGCCTACAAGAGTGAAAGGTGTTATCAACGCACAAGGAGGACCCATTCTATATTAAAACTAACAATCTATAACTACCAGTACTGTGTATTTATGTTTATGTCCAATAAAGCACTTTTGGAAGAAAAATACTCTGTTCCAATTAATTCACACGGTATGGTAATTAGGAAGGGTCGTTAAAATGTTCAAATAGAAGTTTTCAATGCAATAGTAAAAAAAATAATCAAATACAATCCAAGAGGTTTATGATAAAGTGAAATAACATTGAAATTCACAAGAAAACAAATCACAACAACTCGACATTTTGAAGTAACACTTAAGTAGAGGTGGTCCGATACTTAGTAACGAACCAGTACTTACGTATTAATCATAATCTTGGACTCGATTATAACACGAAAACTGGTACTCAGGTATAGCTTATGTATCCACCAGTACTGAAGTATTGACCAATACTTGACTTTAAGTTCAGTTGTAAGTAAATTTGAGTTGTACGTGGTGGTAAATTATACAATGATGAGGTGCATCTTTTGTTTATTATGCCGGTTCTTTAATACTAACATTGCAGTCTACAGACCAGTGGGTAGGATGTTAAATTTTGTCAATTCCTTACCCACTGAAATAGACATAGTATTTCATTGTCTTTGGCAATTAAAAAGGCAACTCACTGCTATTTCGTTAACCATAACCATATTTTAAGTAATAACCATATTAACTACATTAAGCCTTAACCCTTTCCGGACGAGAGATTTTTTTTTTAAATCCCGAATTGAAATTCTAGTTAGTTGCTTTCTTTTGGCATATAAACTCAGGAAAAAATATTTTTTAAAATCCTGCTGTGACAGATCATTGCAAAAACTAACTGCACGATCGTGCGTGTCAGGACATATGTGTAATTGCACGATCGTGCAAGTTCATAATTGAAACAGGAAAAGGTAAATTAAAGACGTTTTCGTTACAAAATCAACTTAATTAGTTATAATTATCAGCCTTTTGATTTACAATAATCAGCCATGCATTTCTTATTTATTAAAATATCTCATAAAATCTTTTAGTGACAAAAGGAACAAAAAGTAGACTCACAGTCTTATCAAACATAAAATTACTTCTAAAAACAAAACCAGAACACACATTACTTCTTATGATAAGCTCTAAAACAGTTCTGGCCACGTGAGATGCAAAGGTACACTTTGCACTTGATGCATCGTGTCTTAGCTCGACTGCAACAGCTTTCAAATTGACAAGCTCTTGGAGATTTAATGTCATCAAACTCAGGTAGATGAGCATATCCGTCATATCTCAGATAATTAGATGGCCTGCTTGCTTTGTGGTACTTTCTTGTTACTAGCGATTCATCATCCGAAGCGAAATCAGCTAGTAATACCTCACTTCTCTTGTCTGGTACGTTGACCAGCACTTCGTGAATTTCTATACGAAATTCTAGTAGGTCTAGAATTTTTTTTTGGTAACTTGTTAGCATCACAATCAATTTTGTATGCTCTCCATGCATTCACGATTGCTAAATCGAAGAAATGTAATATAACTTTCAGGGTCCACTTTTTCGTTTTTATGAAGGTGCGGTAGTACTCCATTTGTTGATCGAGCACATCTACGCCACCCATGTGTCGGTTATAATTCATCACGACTTGTGGAGCAGCTACATCAACAAATTGTCGAGTTGTTTTATTCCATCTTGTCACAGTCGTGTTGTTTTCCGATCCAGCGCAATTTGAAGCTAACATGACACTCTTGTTATCTTTCCATTTTACTATAGCGACTGGCCCTCTTACCAAATACTGGCTGTCTCCACGTGCCATTCTCTTATCTTCTTTAAACTGCAGACTACTTCTTTCGGGGATTCTGTTCGCCATGGGTGTGCCCGTGCTGTGCATATTGCGTTTATCGAGTTCTTCGATGAGTGGTACAGTTGTGAAGTATCTGTCATGATACAAACAACTTCCTGGAGGTACGCTGCGAGATAAATGAAGGACCACAGCTGGACCAAGTCCGAGAGACATGTTATTGCCGATCATAGTCTTAGCCCCTTTGTATATATCAAAGTCAAGCATTAAACCTTGGCTAGTCGTAAGCACAAAGTTTTTTAGCCCCACTGGACGGGGCTTGTTTTTCACGACCTGTCGCAAAATGCAACGCCCGGTAAACGGTATCATCTGCTCATCTATCGAGTAAAAGCCTGGCACTCTCTCCTGTTTATAGCAACCCTTGCGTATTTGTTCAATCATGGGTTGCACCTTCCAGAGTGGGTTCACATCTCCTGGGGGCGGCGTGTCACTATCTACAACGTGAAGGGCATTTCGTAACGTCGAAAATCGGTCGCGAGTCATTGTCGAAGTAATTTTTTCCATTGCAATCCCTTTGCACCAGTACATCTTTAATCGTGGGTATGGAATAGAACCCATTAGAGCAAGAATACCAAAAAGTTTCATTACTTCTGCTCGCGAAGTCTTTAGTTCATTGCCAGTCTTTCTCAAGTGATACATATTTGAGCAGTTACTCATATGTTCGAAGAATGTATCATCCATATATTCATTAAAATATTTAATTGGATTTCTTACTTCCCTGCAAGGAAGTGATGTGAATTCGTGAGATTTTTCTAGGAATGGTAATTGCTTCCAAGGTTGCAGTTGAGATATATAATGACGTCTTTTAGAGGTACCATTAGACGATGTAGCAGATCTGCGGGATGGTACAGATGGTCCACGGTTAGTACTGGTCCCAGTTTTGGCAGTGCTAGTGCTGGCAGTAGTAGAGCGCTTCGATGTGTATTATTCTGCTTTGTAGTACGTACAGATGGCCTGGGGGAAGCTGGTAAAATGTTGCTAGATGTTGGTGCGGAAGGCGCTGCTGCGACCTCGGGGGAAGCTTTGGTGAGCGAAGTGCTACTGGAACAGAGTTCGGAGGGTGTAACAGCGAATGGTTCGACAACGGATTGATCTGCCTCAAACTCATCTCCCTCAAGCATGGAAATAATTGAGTATGGATATATCTCTTCGTCGAGATCCAAATCTTCCATTTCTGAGACGTTTCCATCGCCCAAAAGGTTTTCTATCTGCTCATCGTTGAGTGGGCTCCCTAAAAACATAAAAACAATAGTATCAGAAACAAAAAATATCTAAAACTGATGAAAAACATCAATACTTTACAAAACACTATATCTCGGGTTAGGGCCGAATATACACGATCGTGCACTTAACTTTTTGCCACGTTATAGTTCGTAATATATTCCATCTATTAATTTACTTTCTACTAATTTACCTCAGTTAACTTATTGTCTAACTAAATAAATCATTACACAACCAGCTATTTAACAAAACATTGATAAAATTGGTACTTACGTGAAGCGTTGCTCCCGCCAAAAAAAACCGCCATCGTAGCCAATGATCCAGGCGAGACTCATGCGACTGACTCGCCCGCTGTATATTTTTCCAGTTGCTCTAGCGTTTGCACGATCGATCGGTGTCGTCCCCGTTGCGAAAAGTTGATTACCGCGAGCTCAGGATTTTCTCTAAATTATTTGCACGATCGTATCGAGCCGTCCGGAAAGGGTTATCCATATTTTTATTTCTTACACATATTACTACAATAATGGAATTAAATTTGAAAGCTGGAATGGTTTGAAAGCTATATCACCGGAAGGCCTCAACATGTTAAACTGAACGACATTACTTGAGACTGATTGAAAAATGATTATGATTTTCCACAGGGGTTTCCCTCGCGTTTTTTAAATAAGTGGCTTTGGCAACCATGTTGTCAATAGCGTGTGAAATAGGGTGTGTGCTTCCTAGTGACTGATCACATTAGGCGACTATCTATAACTTCTTTCAAGCTTCTAGGGTTTGTGAAACGGCAATCCAAACACTTCAATAATATTCAGGTTACGCGCACGTTGTACAATTCAATTGTTAGAAGTTGCATGGAAACGAATGCAGCTATTTGGAATCCGCATGAAGATACCTATACTCTCATGCTGGAAATGGTACAGAAGTGTTTTTTGAGGTTTTTGTATCCTACTGCATTTATCACAGGCGTGGTTGGCTATTATTCTCTTTGTCGGAGAAGAAATTTTTTAACCTTATTCGAGGTAAAACTGATAACTAGATTACTAGCTAAGGTGTTTTCATGCCTAATAATTATCTTCATACTCGATCGTACTATCTTTTTGCGGAGCCATTCTCGCTCACTAACCTTACAAGGTAGAACTTGTTGACCTGTGCTTTGCACCGCTTAAATGACATGAACTCGATGATACCAGATTTTGATATTTTTGCGGCCAACCGACATCTGTTTAAATTACAGCCAATCAATTATTTATTCTAAATGATAGCTAGTATTTTACGCGATATTCTATTTGTATTGTTACCTAGTTGATATATTTATTAATTTTATTTTTCAGTGCATTGCTTTTTCTGTTCTGTTGATTAGTAATAAGTGAATAAACAAACAAATAAATAAATAACATAAATTGATTTCTTTAAATTCACTTTCTGAGTAGAAGTTTCTGTAAAATATACCGTTTGGACTGGATTTTTTAAACTTCAAACTCTTATAAAATTGGAGATTGGAAACTATCGCGGTTGTTTGACATTATAAATAGGATAAAAAACGATTGACATTTGGGATGACATAACGATTCTAACAATACCACATACTTCTAAATCAGTTACGCGTTTAGAAGTCATGGTGGAATAAAGAAACGGAAAATATACATAGATGAACCCTGAACACATAACACTACTTTTTTGTTGGGCAGTCGTGTAAAAATACAGACAAAATAAACAATTAAAATGAAACAAGTAAGTAATAATATAACATAAATCGCTAACTCAAATTGTGCAAACATTTATCTAACAGATATTGTTTTGTTCGTTTTATAAATTCAAAATCTTCGAGTTTTGTGGCAGCTTATAATAGTTTACGCTTCCTTATATCGTTGTGCCTTGGAATTCTGAAAAGGGTAGCCTACGATGATAAGCTCCCATCAATGTACTTTTGTTGTGATTCTGTCCGACAGTAATTGGAATCGATTAATGGGAACGATTCGATATGTTTCCGGATAAAGGGTTTTATTTCTGACTCGACCTTCCTCCCAAAGTTTATGTGAAAACTCTTCGGTGTCCTTCTATAACAACTTAGAAAACACGATTCCATATGAATCCCAGGAAACATTTCCTGACCAACCGGATTGTGGACCAGTAGAAGAGTTTACCTGCTGAAGTGGTCGAAGCGAGTAGTGTCAACATATTCAAAATAGATTAGACACCTTAAGCAGAAATTGTAATTGTACTCAGATATCCAGAAATATCAGCAATTATGCTGCCTGTTTGTAAATGTAATAATAATAATAATATTAAAGCCTTCGTCGTTTTTTCTGTTTTAAAGCGGTATCGATAGATCAATTACTTATGCTCAATTACTGTCTTTAGGAAGAAACCTTTTGCATATTTTAATGTTTGCGCCCGGTATTTTGAAATAATATGCGTAATTTTCTTCTCTTATGGAAGCCAGGGTGTTGATCTGGTACTTAGGCTGCACTGCCTGCATACTTTTCAACAAAAAAAAATATTTGGATGTTGATGTCACAGATTCCAACAACTTTTATTTGTTGCCTTTCTTTGTGCGCTAGATAGTACAGTTGAGCATTTGAGACAGCATTTATTACTACAATTACCTTTGATTTCTTTGGCGAATATTTCTTTTCCAAAAGAATTCTGGAAAGCTAGCCTCTCCTTTGTTATATGTCGTTTCAAGAACATTTTTCCCTTATGGGGCTGTTTTTTTTAATTTTTTTTTTAAATTTATTTATCCTATTTTTTATAGTTACATAAAAAAGATTGCGTTAATTTTTTTAACACATTTTAAAAGAATACATATGAAGAAAATCGCGAAAGGGCATTAACTTGTCAGGATTACATCACCCCACTAGGTATACGCCTGTGTTGGGGTGATGGATACATAGTTCTGTGGTATTATTTGCTGAGCCTGTAGCCTTGCCTGCTGTCCTTCTTCCGTCTTAAAAAACAATACGTAATATAATTTAGCGTAATATAATATAAATAATATAATATAACATATTACAATATAATATAGTATAACATAATAAAATATAACATATTATAATCTGTAAATCTGTATACATATCCATAATTTACATCTATATATCCTATAATTTGTGGTTAGAAATAAAATATTTTAATATATCATACTTTCGCATTCATCTCTAGTATAATTTGAGAGCCAATGAGACACCCGTCTTTTGAACTGGTTGTCGGTTATGTTTAAAATCTGTCCTGTGTACGAGTTAAATATATTATAGAGTTTAGGTCCGAGATAGGCGTAGTGTCGTTGTCCGTATACAGTCCTCATTTTTGGTTGAATCTGTTTGTCTTTGTGTCTAGTGTTGTGTTTGTGTGATTTCGAAGTCTATTTCTTGTTTTTCTTTTATTTTCTGCAAAATGTCCGTTATTTCATACGACTGAGCAGCTGAGACACTTAGAGCCGGTCCACACGATGCGGTGGACAAAAATTTCGCCGTATGGGTATACACACTGGTGGTTCTCCAAATATTGGGAAAAACACGGTTCCGGCATGAATAACTATGTTCCCGATGTCCCATAGTATTCTAATATTTTTTTACATGTAGAACTAAAGTACCTCTAACTTTGGAATATTTAACATGTGGCTTAATCATAATTGAAGGTCCTGAAAAAAAATGTGAAACCATGAAACTCTTACCGTCCCTGTCACTTTCTCCATTTTTCGACTTTCGAGTGAATGGCATTCCACACTTGTAAATAATAGAGCTGTTTAACTTATGTATCCATAAACTACTATTCCAAAAGCTTTATTTTATATGGTTTTAATAAATCATATTTCATATTTTATACCGTTTATAACGTTCCGAACCGATGTCACCACAATTTCTCAAATTACCGTTGCCAGTTTTCAAAACGTCGCACATCACTAATTATTACGCCCATCACTAGAAGGCGTTTGCTATAAAGTTTACCCCAGTGTGCCCTTTGCACTGATCTAGAGCGGACCTATCGGCTGCGCCTACTTTTGTCGATAAATTGCACGGTACGTCTAATTTTGGAGAAAAGTTGCAATTTGCGGTTACTTCATAATTACCTTCGCAGCGAAATTAAAGTGCGTGTTACTTGGTGGAGTTGTGGTGAATATTACTTACTATTAAGTTTGTTGACGTTAACATTTTTCTAGCATTACTTTTTAGTTTTATAGTAAAAGTAGCCCTAAAAAAAATAAAAACCATCAAATCATAATTACCATTGCCCTAATTACCGTCGCCACGATCTTCAAATTACCGTCGCCAATTTGTATTTCAAAGGCGTTTATCTTTTTTTCTATGACAGATATTTAAAAAACTTTTACACTGTTATACAGTGCTCTTCAATATCTACAAAAAAAATATAAAAAAAAAAATAAGAATAAAAAATTACATTCTTTGAAATCAGTGAAAGGACGCCGGATTTCCACATTTCTGGAGATCAACCCACTGTACATACAGTGCACGGTGCGGCGCTGCAACGTTACTACTACGCTGCAGTGGGCGAATAGTGTTGTAGTTAACTGTACGTAGAACTAGTGATATGAGGTAGTCAATGCCAATATGATCTGGAATAACAATTACTGATGATCTCAAATGGGAGAAACACATAATTGCAATTGCTAAAAGAGCCAACTCTATTCTCTATCTAATAAGGAAGGCTTTCCAACATCTATCAATAGAGGTTTTTATCAAGATCTACAAGGCATATTGTGAGACCTATTCTTGAGTATGGCTATCAGATCTGGAACCCTTACTTTTGCAACGATGTAGATATCCTGGAAAAGGTACAGCGAAGGGCAACCAAAATGCCAGTGGGCCTGAAGAATAGGAATTATGAAGATCGCTTGAAATTACTTGGAATTACTACACTCAAACAAAAAAGACAAAGAGGGGACCTGATTGAGACATATAAAATTCTAACGCATTATTACGATGTACCTGCACTAAAGAATATTTACAAATTCAACGTCAACACAAATCTTCGAGGTCACAACAAAAAACTCAACTGTACAAAATTTAAATCTAATCCTCTTAAGAACGTTTTGCCAAATAGAGTGGTGGACATGTGGAATAAACTACCATTTGAAGTGATTAGTGCAATCTCTGTCAATCAATTTAAAAACAGACTCGATTTGTACCTTAATATTGTTTATATCATATTGTTAATATTGCTTAGCTTTACAAGATCTGATCTGGACGTATCAGCAAAGCTGCCTGTCCAGAATAAATAATAATAATAATAATAATAATAATATCTTCTTCATTGGTACTCATTTTAAACACTTCGATTAAAAATGAACAAAAATACGTGAAAACAAATGAAACAGGCAAGCATGTACCCTCCTTCGACTGCACTTAATAACTGAGCGGTGTCGCTCCGATGCATATTACCGATTTGCGTGCGGTGCGGGGCCGGAACGCACCGTGTGACATACCATGGATATTTGTATGTAGGACATTGCAGCGGCACCGTTCAGACGCCGCGCCGCAGACGCACCGCATCGTGTGGCCCGACCCTTAGTCGTTTGGGAGGGATTATACAACGTCAATGAATAGTCAGTCTCCGGTATATAAGTTATATCAAAATCTGAAACTATTGTGTCAATTTCGTCTTGACGTTTCTGTTCAGGGCTGGAATCCCTTTTTAAGATCCTTGTTGTTTCAATTGTATGACCTCCAGTAGCTTGGTCCCGAAATAATGTTATCTTAGTGCTTGAAGTATGGACAGCTGTTACTTTCAAACACTCATATCGTGTCACATTAAGTCCAGTTCTTAAGTCTATTATATCAGAATTCTTAATATCAAAGTCCTAGAACAAAAACGAAATTATTTAGGTTTGTATAACACACTCCAATGCAATACAATCTTAAACGACTGTGGAAGAGGTAAATAAATAGACATATCTTCATGAAAGGCAGATCTTCCTTATAAGTAATCTTCCATCACTTCAAGAATTGGTGCAGGAAGTTCATTAGCTCCATACTGATGCAGACCTGAGTTATTGGTAAAAGTATATCAAGCGGATCGTCAAATATTGGCAAATAGTCTCAGAATTGTAGGATACATAATGGTGTATCCTGATGAGAAATGTAAGATACATTATGATGTATCGGGACATGTTGTTTGCACATTATTTAAATTAGGAATATCCCATCAGCCTCTGATCCCAAAAAAAAACATTAAGTAACTATACTTTAAATCTAAAACGATAAAAATGGTCATGGAGAAAAAGCTAATAAATTGCGAAAATATGTTTCGGTGCCACTATTAATGCAATGGTGGAACTTCCTTTTAAAACAATGAAGTTGCTTGAAAGCCCTGTTTTACACTTTGAAACTGTCAACTGAAACGGGTGAACCCGACACCCCAGGCTGGTATATCTATACATATCGCTTAGGAATGACATATTCCAGAGACTTAGGAATGTCATATTCCATATGAACGGTTTCGTGCAGCTTGGGCCATAAGATCCTCTGTGTTTTCGGATCGGTCCAACTCACGATTCAGCTTCTATTCAGTAGCCTCCTCGTATGGAAGACTACCCCAAGTAAGACTCTTGCGAGAGTCTTACTTGGGGTATCTCAGGCCTCTAGGCTGGGGGATCGGCTGGGGGAAATATACTGTTTTCTAAGCAGCAGGGGTGGATGTTGATCTGCCGTCAACCACTCATGAAATGACCGATTGGCTACCTGATCCTGAATTCAGAGCCGGGCAAAAGATGCTAATGGTCCGCGATAGATTCGAACTGAATCACCGCTGAATTTACAGCAGGTAGAGGTTGCGTAAGCGATTTGGAACCTGTAACCAGCCGTGAGGTTGGAGGTATCCTGATGGTTAATTCCAGATGGAGATATCCTTCCAAAACTGGTATTCAGGGGGCGAGGCTGCCTGCTGGGTACCTTTATCGGTGCCTGGCTATAAGGCGTTGGCATGTTGGCTTAGCTAGACGGTAGGTTTGTATTCGTCTCTAAGTCTTCTACGTTCACCTCACGGAGAAACACTGGTTCCTGTGAGATCTCCGAAGTTAAGCAGTATCGGGTGTGGTCAGTACTTATATAAGTGACCGCTTGAGTACTGCAATGTGATGTTATCAAAAGCCGGCCGCCTGTCAGAAAATTGTCTTTAGACATTAGGGTGGACTGTTACCGTAAAGGGTATAAAGCATAAAAAAAAATATTTTTTTTGTCTATGCTAATTTGCTCAAGCAGTATCTGTAAATGTAGTTTGATGTTACTAATAGCGAAACCGGCATCGTCAGGTTTGATTTGATGCAGTGTTGATTTAAGTTAATGCTGGTGCAAGTGCTGTTCTACTCGTAGAATTGTCGGGGGAAACTCGAATTGGAAGAAAAGGAAATCACAGCCCTGTCATTGGACCTTTTCGCTCGTTTAACTTTCATTGGCAAAGCGAATTGCAAAATATGAGTTACCTTTTCTTTCTCTTCCAGCCCGGAGAGGACTCAGCAAACGCTGGATCATTTCTTGAATTCAATGAAACTGATGCAGCTTGCGATAGTCCACTGGAAATACAAGAATTTAGAAGCGCTGTCGGCTCATTTCGAGCATGTATGCCGTATGATGACGGGCGTCCGAGGCCTCGCGCTGCCGGATCAAACGGTTCGATTCGACGATTTGAAGCAGGCGAAAGAGCTGTGTAGTAAGATTATTGAGAATTTGAAGAATCTTTCGAAGGAGGCGCGGGAGATCGCCGAGGCGAAGAGTAAAGCGGCTGCAGATTTGAGGAAGGCGGAAGACGACAAGCTGATCAGGCGAGTGGCGATGCTCACTCGCAGCGTCGAGACGTCTTTGAGGATCGACAGCAACGGCGCGACGAACGACGCGTCGGGGAGTCCAATGCGGCAGCGCGCTTTCTGGGCCGAAGTGAGTAAACTCTACACGATTAAATTGCTCCCGTGCGACTTTATTCTGGAACCCGTCAGGCGGCCGATAAAGTCGGCGGGATACAAACGGAGAACCGCCGCGAAACCGTGCTGTCCCATGCCCGAGCAAAATAAACTCGCGCTGCGCCGCGCGGACGATTACCCCCTCTCGCAGAAACAAGCGAGCGACATTGTCGAGAAAATCGAAACCGAAATGGACGCGGAACACTGCTCTTACCCGTACCTCGAAGAATCGGGGCTGCTGCCCGAGTTCCACTGCACCAAATTCACCGACAAAGGA
Organism: Micropterix aruncella; assembly: GCA_944548615.1. NCBI lineage: Eukaryota > Metazoa > Arthropoda > Insecta > Lepidoptera > Micropterigidae > Micropterix > Micropterix aruncella. Next base: position 27,365,505 of record OX155968.1, read on the forward strand.
TTCATCTTACTGCACTGCGGCAACAGCGCCACGTTTGCGTGGCTGACGGTCATCAACTCTTTTGCGTTAACGGGCTACGACCTGGAACTGATGGACCCGTACGACGCCGACGGCTCCGTTAAAAGCGTCAAAATCAGCACCATGCTCACCGATCACAGGGTCCATGACAAAGAAATTCTTAAAAAAATCAAATCGCACAACAGAGACATAGACGTCAACTTTAGCAAATGGCAAATAGCGCAAACCACGAATACGCGCTCGGGTCTACTCGTTACTTTTATAGTCGATGCGCCGTCCCTTATACAACTCATGGACGAAAATCTAATGTTGAAGTTCGACGATAAAACTTTACTTTTTAATTTTGGAACGACTGTTTATCATACTAGCATATAAAGTATGAATAATCGTTTAGTTTTTTTAATGCCTAAATCTGTACCTCAGAGGTAACAAACATATCGTCGCATTTCGTTAATTTTACAAAATAGCTATTCTAAAATGTGCTTAGGTCATACTTTGCTGTGTTAAATTAAGTATGTTTAGTCTATTCTTTTTGTTATGATTATGATTCTAAATAAGTTATTGTTTTACATCTTTGGACATTTTTTATGATTTTTTATAACAATCTGAGAACGATCCGATACTAGGAATGGCAATTTAAAAGTGATCTAGTGTCGCAAAGACTCAAACTGTAATATATGGGATTAAAAACCTACTCAGATATTATTTACCGCTCAAAAGTATTCGGGCACCCACTTCTTATTGTACTAATTATATAAAAGGTATTTCGAAAATCCTGTTTAAGTACATTTGGGTACAAGCCCGAAGTGGAATGATATAGCTCATGATATAGCCTATTACCTAGTAGGATATAATCCCTATAATAAAGATATCGGATGTTAATAAAAGTTCAGGAATAAAAGGGTCATTTAACAATTCTGGGAAGAATTTATTTATGTTATTGTAGGTAGCCCTAATTATATTTTCTTATTAAAGGTTACTTAGGCATTGTTTGCCTAAATAAACTGTAATAGGAAAATATACTTAGACCTACCTAAAATAAAAGGAATAATTTCTGACCTTAATTTTTAAATAACCCTTTTATAACTGAGCTTTCATTACAGTCCAAAATGTTTATTATAGGTAATATAGCTTATTGGATTATAGGCGCTTAAACAAATTCAATTTATGAACTATACAAATGCTCAGAGATAAACTCAAATATGCCTAAAAATGGATTTTTAGGATTATGTTTTTTTTAAATTCTGGAAAGAAGATATTCATTTCATTTTAGGTAGCCCTAATTATATTTTCTTATTAAAGTTTATTTAAGCGAACAACACCTAAATAAGTTTTAATAAGAAAATATAATTAGGGCTACCTACAATAATGAAAAAAAAATCTTTTAAAAATCCAGAATTTTAAAATGACCTTTTTACTCCTGAACTTTTATTAACCCATCAGATGCCAACAGTCCCTATAGGCATTTTGCGTCGTTTGACAGATCCGCGCGCGTAGCCGTTTCGTCTGGCCCCCATATATATTATATAAATATATAATATACATAAGTAACAAGATTAATTACTTGGTAACAAGATGGATTTCATGAAAATAGGATATTGTTAGTTATTTACTAAATCGACCAAAAATATGCAGCGCAGTTTTTTTGCGCGCGAAGGCCAGCTTTTGACTGGTCAATGTTTGAAAGTGGGTATCCATTAGGTTCGCGCATCAACTCTGCTCCGCGCATCTGAAACTGCTGAAATGGAGACGGTGCACGCATCAACTCAAGAACAACAAGTGCTCCACAGTTTTCATTCGAACGTTGAGCGAACATGTCGTTGCCAGAATTTAATTTTAAATTTGTCATCCTTCGGATCTCACAGCACTCTAGAATTTCGGTGCTCCTCGATTAGAGCTAGACATTTCTCTTTGGCCCACTCCATAGCGATGGATTCGCGTTTACTGAACGCCGAACGTGATACGCGAGACGTATCCACCAATGCATTACTTTGCTCGCATCCACGAACACACTGCGCACCACCTTGTGTGGGTAGCATTTACCACTACTGCTCGAAGCGCTCGCCGTGGAGCGTGCAACGTTGCGCGCTCCAGGAGCTCGGACGTATTCACTACTGGAGCAGTTACAGATGCGCGGAGCAAAGTTGATGCGCAAACCTAATGGATACCCACTTTCAAACATTGACCAGTCGAAAGCCGGCCTTCGCGCACAAAAAACTGCGCTGCAACTTTTTGGTCGATTTAGTAAATAACTAACAATATCGTATTTTCATGAAATCCATCTTGTTGCCTAGTAATTAATCTTGTTACTAATGTATATTATTTATTTATATAATATACATAACCCACCTTTATATCTTTACTGTAGTGATTATGGCCCACTAGGTATTAGACGCTTAAATAAATATGATATATATGCTATATTAATGCACTTTGGGCTTGTACCCATATGTGCTTTAAAACAGGGGTTTTCGAAGTACCTTTTATATAATCTACCATAAAAGTGAGGGCCGAAATACTTTTGAGCAGTAGTGTATATCCCTTATGATATTTTTCCTCAATATCTCGTCTTGTAATGGATGTAGACATACAAGATACGACCACCATAAAAGTCATCTCATAATTTACATAACCTGAACACATCTAATCTGGTAAAAATGGACATATGATAGTTTACATCTGGGATACAGAAATAGGTCATTATGACATCGAAGACTATCGCAGTCGTTCGGCATTATAAATAAGAGAAAAGTGGATTTTACCGCATGAAGGTTGTAGTGTAGCACCCGACTTCTGCTATTCTGCTGGTAATCGACACACTGTTCCTGCTACTATGCAGATTATACAGGTTGAGTTTTTAATTGTTTAGAGTTCTTTATTGCATCTACTGTCTACTGACGAGTTTTCATCTTTTTTAAAACACTGGGGGTACTAATTAAAATTAGACCTTTCCTAGTACGCCAGCGCCAGGTGTTCCGGAATCTGGCCTGCTGACTACCTCGGCATTCTATGGTAAAAATACTGTCTGATCTAAAAGTATCAGCTTTTACAAAACTCTTACACTTTTTCGTTGCTGGCTTCCTAACTATGGGGTTTGCAGTAGTATTATAGGCTGTGTCAAATTTCTCAGTCATTCGCTCGCATGCGCAGATCACATGTATTGCATTTATTGAACACCTACCAATGTACTGAACCCAAAAAGGAATAGAAATCCTTTAAAGGATTGGGATTTGTGACCTTTTTGGTTTCAGTGCATTAATGTTCTATAAATGCATCTGTGATCTGAGCATGTGGGCGAGGGACTGAGAAATCTAGCGGCCTGTACATACTTCACAGGCTTCAGAGACTGAACTACTAGGGTTGTCGACTAAAGCGGGCGAGCCCGTCACCTTAGGAAGTTTTAACGATTAGTCGTTCTATCTCCCTGGAGTGAGCGCAGAAGACTTGGACAAAACAGTCCACCGTCTAGCTCCGCCACAAACCCGTAAGAAGCCAACGCCTTAACCGCGAGATAGTCAGGAGTGTTACCCGGCGTGCTTACACTCACGCCCTTACTTCCAATTGTGACTAGATTGCTCCAGTCTCTCGATTGGTTACGAGTTCGAGGTCGCTTGCGCGGTCCTCTCCCTTACGAAGCGGTGAAACGGTGTATACCGAATCTATCGCGGACCACAGCGTCCTTTGCCCGGCTGTTCACCCAGGATCGGATAGCCGATGGTCGTTTCAAGAGCAGTCGCCGTAAGGTCCGCTCTATAGGAAACAGTTCCAGACTCCCCCGACTGTTCGTCAGAGTGCACAGTCGATTGGCTTACGCCGCACGGTGCACAGACCATCCAGAAGCGCCAGAAGGTTGATTCCCAGGGGAAACTAACCATAGGGTCAGAGTCCTACCCAGGCTCGCACTTCATGCGTGGAGGCCGTCGGATAGGTGTTGACCCGTGAGTGTGACCAACCCTCAACAGAATGGGTCTTCGTGGCCAACTCAGCAAGGGCCCATTAACTCCCTCAGAGACTGAACTATACTTTTAGCCTATTTGTGCTGAATTTTCTTATTATTATTATTATATATTTAACAGGCAGGCAGCTTAAGCTGATGCACCTGAGTCCGTTTTTGCATTACAGTTTATGTGGATTAAGTCATTGACACTTTTGGCATTGATCACTTCACTGGGCATTCCACTCTCTGCTGAGAAAATATTTCTTGGGATTTGAATGGAATGATTCACTCTTGGAGTTTTAGATGATGCCCACGCAGATGTGTTGGGGTTCATGGTGTAGATAGTCTGCAACCCAGGAACGCCATACGATGCAGTCAGGATCTTATATGTCTCGATTAAGTCACCCCGTGCCCTGCGTTGCTCCAGAATGGTCAAACTGAGAGCTGACAATCTTTTCTCGTATGTTGCATGCTCTCAATTTTAAAGTTAATTTAATTACTCTTCGCTGGACCTTCTCTAGAAAATCGATATCCTTCCCGAAGTATGGATTCCAGATCTGATAGGCGTGTTCCAAAAGTGGTCTTACAAGTAACCGTTCATACAGATTTTGTCATCCAAATAAGTATTAATATATATAATATTATATTGTGCCATTCAAATAATTATATTTCCCCTGAATGATACGAGAAGCCATAGAATTACGAACAACCCCAAACTTCAAACATGGAACTCTTATTTAAATATTCTTAATGGTCATTGCCGAGTGTAAAAATTCAAAACGTGAAGTGTTGTGCACACAGCAGAATTTCAAAATTTGCGCGCACTGCACCCCTAACGCTATAATCTGCCGTGGTAACAGCAGTGTGCCGCCCACCCTTAGAGCACCAGTGGATGACTCATCTCGGCAGTTGTAGCATCGGCGAAACATTGGGTGCTACAATCTTCCCACGATAAGATCCGTTTTTATATTACGTGACTATAGACTGCCAGTCTGAAATTATAATATTTTTTTCTTAAATCATAAGATGATTTAGACAAAGATTTGATATTTTATAGAATTTGATGATATTGCATGAAATATTATGATGAAACAATGATTTTCAAACCATTTACATCTACACCTTGAGTTCTTAGTTACTGGCATCCTAAAATCAGTAGGAGCAAATAGCAAATTTTAATACAAAATTGTGAAAAAAAAATTTTTTTCTTGTTTTCTTTTTTATTTGTTTTTGAATAATAGTATTACATAACATTTTCGTTGTGTCCAATTGACGGCTAAAGACCGCTCTTGGACGTGTCAAAATAATTGGGTTATGTAGTAAGTTTCGTTACTACTCTTTACTGAACATACATAGGTAGTCAAGAATTAACTACTAGATTGTCAAACTATAAATACAAATAATCAAAATAGAAGCCTAATATTTGAAGTAGTTAGTAATTTGAAAAGATACGTAGTAAAATTATTCATCGTAATATTCAAATTGTCAGTAAAATGTTAAATAATCAAATTAAATCTACGTTATGCATTTTAAACTAAAAGTACAGATATAAGACCATATAAAATAATCGGACAATAAGGCTCTACTTTTTTAAGTAATTTAAATGGGCACAATATTTTAAAAATCATGGCCCTCAAATTCGGCCAGATTATAGAAAGGGTGGCCTATCAGCATCTCCTTGATGTTTTTTTTGAATTTTATGTCCTCCAGCTGTTTAAATTTTGGAGGGAGTAGATTATAGAATTGAATGCTAAGGTACAAGTAGCTTTTCTGTACTTTTGCCAGTCGTATTCGGGGTACTCATAAAAGGGAGCTACCGCGGGTATGATGCGAGTGAATGTCTGCATTAATTGCAGTTTCTGCGAGGTGCTGTCTAGCATACATTAAACTCTGGTATATGAACGCCGAATACATAGTCATTACCCTTGCCTTGCTGAAATATTCTTTGCATGAGGTCCTAGTCGTTACCTGATACATGCTGCGCAGTGCTCTCTTTTGCAAAAGAAAGATTCTTTTACCGGTTGCAGCATTTCCCCAAAATAGTAGTCCATAAGTCATTTATGAGTTGAAATACGCAAAGTATACTGATTTGGCTGCCGCAAAACCACAAAGACTTGTGATTTTTTTAATAGAGTATATCGAGCTACATAGCTTACTAGCTAATTGTTCGATGTGCGCATTCCATTGTATAAAAAGTATAAAAAGCATTGAGCACTGCATTATCAAGCAGTAGGTAAAATATCGTTAATATTGTTTATTAGCGATATTTTACATACCACCAGATGGCGCATTGCGCTTAACACTTTCCAAACTATTTTTCAATAATAAAGCATTACAAAATTGACCAAAAAAAAAACTGATTTTTAATTATTTTTTGTTGTTTAAAGTTGCTTATTTGCTTGTACAAATTCACCCCCTTCAAGGATGTCGGTAACTAAAAACTCACATTGTAAACTCAAGTGTTTTGTAAGAAAATATAGGAATTTTGAGATGATGGTTGCCAAATAACTTTAATTCACTCTGGCGGCGTACTCAAAAGTATATATTGAAAATGTCTAATATTTTCAATATTTTTTTTCCTCAATTCACAATGTGCATTCCCATATTATTATGATTGAACATATTTTGTTACACCAGTCGTTAAATCCTTTTAATCTTGTAGGTATATGCATTGTATAGTTTTGGATAGTATTTGGATTATTTAATGTTTAAATTGAATTTATATATGTCAATTAATTTTTTATTAGATTATTATTAATAATTATTTTTGTATTACTCTGCAGGGTTTACTAATAAATGTTTTCTAAAGATTCGATTTCTTTTTCTTCAAATTATTGTTATATTGTTATGCTGGGGCCACACTCTCCAGAAAAGAGCCATACGTGCGATAGTAGGTATTGGTCCACGGCAGTCATGTCGTGAACACTTCCAAAAACTAGGGATATTGACCGTATATGCGATTTTTGCTCAAGAAGCTCTTTGCGAATTCTATTGCAATAAGAGCTCGGCCATATCCCACGAGGAAGTACATCGGCATGACACCAGGAATAAAACCCTGTATCTCCAACCGTTCGTAGCACGTACTGCCAAGTTCCAGGCGACTAGTCGATACTTAGGCCTCAAACTTTTCAATAAATTGCCCGAAAGATTAAAAGAAATTAAAAACATCGATATTTTCAAGAGATCCATCCGAGTCTATCTGCTTAAAATCAACATGTATGCCCATAACGACTTCTTAAAATATTTTGAAAATACATAGCATCGTATCTACCCATTTAATCTAATACATATTATTTACCGTTAATTGTTTTGTTGTAAACTGTTATCATATAGTCTATGTTTTTGTAAATTGGTAAGTTTAAAACTATATATTGTATATCATCTCTTGTCTAAATTGAGTAACTAATTTAAGATTAATTACTGTCATTCCTACACAATTGTATGGTTGTATTGGAAATAAATACCTTTTACTTTTACTTTTACACTAACGGAAAACGTCAATGCCCATCATCGCGATAAATATTGTGGTTGTTCAACGTGTAAATAGTTGAACAACGGTGGGATCCTAACCGTAAATAAATTATACTAAAATAAATAGATTGTAATATGTGGGTACTTAACATAATGAGACGAAATAGATGCGCGCAAATCCTCATACATCAATACGTAATCAGATATATGTCTTTAAAACACCGACTGACCTGTGATGATGATCCTCGCCTATCTGGATGTCCCAGCACTGCTACGGACCCTCGAGGTGCCTGCTGGTAGATTTCTCATGCAAGTATCTTCGAAATTGTCACACTTGACCCACTCGACGCGGATTGGTTCTTTCGCGGAGTTTAATTCTGATTATTTGCGGAGCGGTTTAAGAAGGCAATAAATAAAAGCGGTACAGAGTCGCGAGAGTATGCAAAACCTCTGTAAAATATATATGCTGTCTTTCTGACAGCGCGGCGGATGAATATAAACCTAGCGGGTGATAGGCATTTTCCAGCAAACGCAGTACTGGCAGCGTTTAAGTCGTTCTTCTTCTTCTTCGGAATCAACATCTGTCGGTGGAAGGCGAACATCCACATACACTAATCAAATGCTGATGCAAAAGATACTTTGCGCGCAACCATATTGCGTTAATTATTAACGCGTTAAATTGAGTGGCCACACTTGAATGGTCAACGTCAATGCCCATTCTTGGCAATAAAATTGGCATTAATGTTCCTTGAATTTCTAGCAAGATAGACGCTGCTACACTGTATTTTTTTATTATATGAATATATTTTATCATTACCGAATGAAGAAATCAAAGACTACTTCAAAGGCTTTTTAATTTGTTTACAAGGGTTCGATAATAACCCATTAGGGTTTCTATTTTCTTTTTAACTTGTTCGATTGTTGTTTTAAATGGTAATAAATCCATTATTCGTCCCCAAGTATCATTTTGTGATCCTCGTTTCTTGTAACTTTTGTGTCTTGGATCCCACAAACACAGTGGCGTCGCTAGACCTCTGTAGGCCCGGGGCGGAAATAATCTGATAGGCCCCCCAGGAAGTGATAAATCATAAGAAACTGTGTCAAGAATAAAATTAGGGCGGAAAATAAAAAGCATCATAATCCATGAAAACTCAAGTCTTATTTATTAAGGTCAAGGTGAAAAACAAAAGGCAATAACTAAAATTTTAGTGTTAAACAACAAAATCAAAACACTTTCTGCCTGCGCAGTTTAGCTTCAGCGAACTCCTTAATAATTGCATCAAAATCCGCCTTGTTTGCTGCTTCCTTTTCCGCTGACAGAATAACCAAACCGTTAAGCCTTGCTTGGCTCATTGTTGATCTTAAATAAGGTTTTATCAGCTTGAGCTTTGAAAAGCTTCTTTCGTTAGAAGCCCCAGAAACACACACTGTCAAAAAAAGTTTCAATGCTACATACACATTGGGAACAGATTCTGTGAGGTCCATTTCCACAATGAACTGTAAGACTTTTAGTGATATCCACTTCTCCGATTCTTCTTTTAAAACCCCAGCAAAAAATCCATTCTATTAATATGAAACTATTTAATATGGAAAATAAGCATTACATTTATATTTTTCATGTGGGCCTCCTAAAAAAAATGCCATTTGGAGGGCCCTGCCCTTGCGAGGCCCGGGGCGGACCGCCCCCCCCCCCCCCCCTTGCCCCCCCCTAGCGACGCCACTGCACAAACATGGCAGAATTTCGAGAAACATTAATGCCTGGTGGTATAGTGGTTAGGTCGTCTGACCTTACATTGTTAGGTCTCGTGTTCGATTCCCGGCTGGGTCACCATTTTCCGTTGGGATCAAATTAACAGAATTGTATTTTCAAATCTGTCAATCGAATGCAATAACACACAATTACACCACAGTATACCAAACGGTAGCTTCTCTTAGAACAAAATTGAGATCAAAGCGAATACGTCACGAGTCGTAAGGGCTCGGATATGGTCTCCAGATGTCCCGCTACTCGGCCTATGCAGATATCCGAACGCTTGAAAACGTCGCCAGCCTTTACCTGCTCATAATGCTAATTGTTCGCATTCGTCGGGACTAACCCCTCTGCCCACATTCTTTGCACCCTCTTCCGGCATTGCCCTGTAGCTCGAGAGTAAAGCTACTGGTTGATATACTGTGCTTACACACATTTATTATTAATTATTAGTTTCAAATAGTATTCAAGGGCATTACAGATGAATCCAATTCGCCCTTGAATATTAAAGCGAATACGTCGTAAGAGCTCGGATATGGTCGCCAGATGTCCCGCTACTCGGCCTACACAGATATCCTTGAATAGACTTGAATGTTACACGCACACATATAAACACGACATAATAGGGTTGGTTGTAAGAGATTGTCAGATTACAATAAAATTTCACAATAAAGATACAGCATTGTAAAATTTCATAACAAAGAGTAGAATCAAACTTTCTCGTTAGTCCACTCCATATATTATCGAAGACAAACTTGTGCGATCCCGTTGCACTATAACAAACGTAGTGTGGCAGCTTCAACACATTAATTCTCGCGTTAAATCTCTGATGTTCCGCCACCCGACCGACCTATCGCTTAACTTCAAACAGCTGTTGTAAAATTATCGCGATAAGTCATCGCTACACCAAGGTTAAACGTTTATTATCGCGATAATTAATGGCGTTTCCCGTTAGTGTGGCGCCAGCATTATGCATAAAGGTACGATTTCGAATATTACTGCAGACCGCAATGTAGACTGCAGACCACAAACCGCAGACTGCAAAGCTGCTGTCGTCTGATGTCCTACTGGTTAATCAGCGATTCCAGCACCATATTGCAATCCTTCAGCTTCATATGCGTCCTTTTTAGCTTCGTACATAAATCACTACCTGCTTTACCGCTCCTTATTACGAGCCATACCCTCCGACCCTTTAATGAGGAACACTCACTTAATAATCCTTATAACTTTTGAACGAATTGGAATTTTGTTTTGGAATTTTAAGAGTAAATAAATAAAATACAAACGGAGCTGCCATGGAATTCACGGACCAAAAATCGGGCCCATCATATATAATTATTACACTTCTGGGAGGTGAAGGGTGGATTCCGGACTTACGACCGGCGGTGGTAGGTTTAGGACAGCTGTCTTGCCACATGTGAGCGTTCACCTTACCACCCATTCACTCCCCCTTCGAAGCCATAGAATTTGAGATGCAGAAATCGCAGTTTTAGATAATTTTTCTAGAAAGGAGTTGATTATTTTCCTGGAGAGACCAAGATCTTTAAAAAGGTGAAACAAAGATTTAGCTGGCAGGCCACGAGCGCCTACTTCCACCGCGTGAAGGTGAATAGTGAAGCCGTTTCGGGTGACGGCATTTGCGAGGTCATGGTATTTATTTAATTTGTACTCGTGGTCTTTTGGGATATTTGATTCCCATGGAACAGTTAACTCTACGATAAGGACCATCTTCCGAGATAGAGAGTAAAGAGTTATATCTGGACGCAGGGCTGTGCATCCGAGACTTTCAGGGAATTTGTACTGCTTAGAGACCGAATCGACCTCCATAATCCAATCTGAAGCTTTCTCGATTATTGAGAAAGGTTTTGCAGTGAGATGTTTTTTGCTTTTAGAGCCAACCCGCACAAACTGTATTGGGGGTTTGGAGGATACTGTCAAACCCTTGTTGGCACGAGCCACTGAGAAGCCACTTTAAATATTTTTTACAAGCGATTTATGAAAAAAAAGATTTTTTTCAAGCTTCTACACCATGTTGACAGAGTCCGGGATCTTGTGCGATCAGATTGTCGGTTTATAGCAAAAATGGTTTCAATAAACCTTTCAATGGACCAATTTTAGTAAAAAAGCTTTTGGGCCAATGAAAACATTCCAGTGACGCTTCAGCCTCTTTATTTGCCTGACTTGATGAGTCCTTGTGACTTTTTCCTTTTTCCCGAGATTGAAAATTCACCTCAAGGGACATCATTTTGGGACACTCCATAACATTCAAGCGGCTGTAACCGACCAACAGAATACTATTCCAGTATCCGAGTTGCAGCTCTGCTATGAGGATTAGAAGAACCGTCTCTAGCGCTGTTTGGCTTGCCAAGGAACTTATTTTGAGGGAGACAATACTGATATGGTGATTAAAATATATCTTTTAAGTTTTTGTATCAAAAATGCATCTGTGAAAAAAACATTATAAAAAATAAATATTAGTATTCAAAAAGAATCCAAATAATAAATAATAAAATAGTCAAAAGTCTATGACGATCAAAGATTAACCCTTCAGGCCCTGCGACTTCGATATCGCAGTCAACCTGAGGGTTAACCGCGAGTCGCGGGGCCTGAAGGGTTAAATGCAAAGAAATTAATATATACATAGTCAATATAGAAATGCAATGAATTAAAAATGTTCAATTGCAAAGTGGATGTCATAGTAATTGCAATATTAATAAATTTATCCGGTTTATAAAGCTGGTTTTCATCAGTAATTTGAAATCATAGCTCTCAGGGATGCAAATAACATACGAGGGGGTACCCAAAAGTAACGGTACTGTTGTTGCAACTCCGCCTCCAAGTTGAAGTGGGGAAACACACGGCCATTCCTACCTAGGATCCCTGTGAGTCGGTACTTCTAGCCCAGTCGCTGTAAATGAACTAGGAGTGGCGGAGTGTTTTTTCAAGCCTTGTTTTTTATCTTCTGCTAAATTGTGCTAAAAGAAGAACGAGTGTGTTTGAGGTTTTGCTTCCTGTTAAAGAAAACTGTGGTTCAGGCTTATGAAATGCTTAGAGAAGCCTATAAGGATGATATAATGAGTCGCACACGGGCTTAGTTAGTTAGTTAGTTTTCCTGGGCTATTTCCCCCACTTGGCCTCTTGATTGGGCCGTTGTGCGTGGCTCATGTTTCTATTTACACGGGCTTACGAGTGGTATAGTCGATACAAAACGGGTCAAATAAAAGTGGAAGGCGAACCTCGAACTGGTCGCCCTTCAAAGAGTCACATCCCGGAAAACATTGAAAAAATCATGGAAAAAATAATAAAGGCTTTAAAATCACCAAAGCGGAATTTTCAGAAGCCACAGGTGTCTCTTGGAGTGCCTGTCAATGGAGTTTGAGTGACGATTTAAGAATGACTCGTTGCAGCAAAGTTTGCTCCGAGAGTACACCACATAATTTTGAGTGTTCGTCGATATTTGGCTTCTCAGAGATGGACTGTGGTTCATTACGCACCCTTTTCAAGCAACCTGGCTCTATTTGACTTCTTTCTATGCTCGAGAATGAAAAGGGACATCGAAAGGAAGAAATTTGAAGATAGAGTAGGTGAAAGCAACTTCACAGGCCGCACTAAAGGACATCTCAATCGAAAGTTGCAGAGATGTTTCGATCAATGAAAACACAGATTGGATAACTGTGTTTCTTCAAATAGAGAGTACTTTAAAGAAGACTAATTTCGTTTTTATTATTATTATGTATTATTTATTTTCTTTAAAAAATTAATCACTTTAAAATAAACAAAACAAAATGAAGAAAAAAACACAAGAATAATGTAAAAAGAAGAAATACAAGACAAAATGCAAAGAGATCATTAAATACTTTAGCCACCAAAGCATTTTAGACTTCACTCAAGTAATATTCCTCCAGTGAGTAAAACGCCTTATATGTTAGGTATCTCTTAAGGAGTCTCTTAAACTCGTCAAGAGATTGCGCCTGCCTAATGTGCTCGCTGAGTTTGTTGTAAACCGCTGGGCGATATAGGCTAGCCTCTCCGACTTGGATAATGCATGACTTACCGAACGTAGATGCACACCATTCACTTCAAAATCGGCTAGATTTCTGCGAACGAACAACGCTACTTCCATTATATAAATGGACGGCAGCATCATGATGCAGAGATCTGTAAACAGAGGCCTAGCTGGCGTATCAAGCGCCACATGCGCTATTGTGCGGACTGCGCGCTTCTGCATAACAAAAGCCCTCTGCCTGCCCGTATAACGGTGGCTTATTTAAGGAAGGTGGTTTTTTCCGCATATAATTGCATAATTGCATAAATATGGATAAAGGCGGCCGCGAATCGTCACAGTTAAAAAACCGTTAATTGGCGGTAATGGCCATCCAGGGGTTTTAATACTTTATTGAATTTCGGCAATACCATGAATGTTATTAATTTATGTATTTCTTTTCTACAATCTGTTGAGGTTTTTGTAAAAAATTCACCCTGAAATTCTGTTTTTACACATTCACAGATACGATAACCGAGGTGCACCCCCTCAGCACGCGCCTCAGTCTTACGCCGGTAGTCATCCTGCGCAGCCAATGCACTCACAGCCGCCTAATGGCTATGGTCCGCCACAGCATCAAAGGTTTGACCAATTTTCCATCATTAGTCCTTCAAAATCTAGTATTCTACAACCAGAAACCCACTCCGGTATATACAAATAAATACAAACGGATAGGGTTGGCCATCGAAGGAAAAACCTCAATGTTACCTTCGATACCAACGTCGTAACGCAAACATCGATGATCGAAAAATATCATTAGCAAATCATCGATAATTAGATCATCTAATCATCGATATTTTTCCTTTTAAAAAACGTTGTTCGTTAGACTCATTTTACTGACATTCTCTGTAAGTTTTCTTGTAATAATAGAATGAATGAATGAATGAATGAATGAAAATCTCTTTATTGCACAATAAAATAAGGTACAATGGCGGACTTATTGCTACACTACAGCAATATCTTCCAGTCAACGAACATGCTGGTGTGAAAAGAAGAGTAGGCAACAAATTATAGCCTAAAATTTAATTTGAAATTATAGCATATAATATACAATATTGTGTGTGTATCTAAAGTAAAATGTAAATATATAAATAAATTTTTGAGTTTGACATATTATATGTATGTATATGTATATACATACATATTTTGATATATTAACAAATAAATAAATAAATAAATAAGTAAATAAATAAACTGCCAAAATAAGGTAAGGAAAGGGAGGGGATAACGGAAAGGTTAGAATTTATGATTAATATTTATTGTGAAAGGAAGTGCTTTTTCAATGATTGCTTAAAGGTGAACAGCGAGCTAGCGCCTCGAATAGTTAAAGGAAGCTGATTCCACAGTCGAGCTGCATGTACGGAGAAGGAGTAGGAAAAAAAAGTGGTATTGTGTTTTGGGATACGTAGGATATTATTCTGACTTGAACGAAGTGGGAGACCATGACTTCCTAATCCGGTAAAAGCCTCGTTGAGGTAGGAGGGAGATGTAGGGTTGTGTAGGACATTATATAGAAGTGAAAGGATATGCAAATTTCTCCGGTCCCTTATACGAAGCCATTGCAATTTTGATCGGTCCTCGGAAACATGTACAAAATTACATCAATAGACAAAATTAAAAAAAAAACGTACTCCAATTTTTTTATATGTGCAGCAGCCATGTCATGGCGATACTTAGAACGAGCTATTATAATTGAACGCGTATACAAAATTTTGTGTCTGTGCAGAGAAATCTTTAGATTGGATTCTGGAGGTCGCTTTAGTCTCTAAGCAGTATCAATTCCCCGAATGTCTTGGATGCACAGCCCTCCGTCCAGGTATAGGTCTTTACTCCCTATTGTGGAAGATGGCCCTTATTGTTGAATTAACCGTTCCATGGGAATCAAATATCCCAAAAGACCACGAGTATAAATTAAATAAATACCATGACCTCGCAAATGCCGTCACCCGGAACGGCTTCACTGTTCAGCTTCACGCCTTGAGTTGTCACTCGTAGGCTGCCCACCAAATCTCTGATACTTCTCTTTAAAGATCTTAGTCTTTCCAGGAAAATAATCAAGTCATTTCTAGAAATCTAATACTTCAATTTCCGCATCTCAAATCCTATAGTTTCGAAGAGTGAACGGGTGATAAGGTCAACGCTCATATGCGGCAATACAGCTGTCCTAAACGTACCAAAGCCAGTCGTTACTCCAGAGTCCACCGCTCATCCCCCCCAGAAGTGTAAATAGATACAAATGGAGCTGCCATGGAATTCACTGACTGGAATCGGACCCATTATAATATTATTACACTTCTATTGGATATATGAGGAAGAGAACAGGCTCGTGTTTCCTTAAGGCACACCATAGCTTACCGTCTCCTGGCAACGAAACACAACGTCAATGACAACCACCTATTTCTCTCCGTAATGGCGATGTTGTTTCAACAACTAGGGTTGTCGACTACAGCGGGCGAGCCCGTCACCTCAGAAAGTTTTAACGATTAACTTCCTGGAGTGAGCGCAGAAGACTTGGACAAAACAGTCCACCGTGAGGCCAACGCCTTAACCGCGAGATAGCCAGGAGTGTTACCCAGCGGGCTTACACTCACGCCCTTACTTACAATTGCGACCAGATTACTCCAGTCTCTCGATTGGTTACGAGTTGAGGTCGCTTGCGCGGTCCTCTCCCTTACGAAGCGGTGAAACGGTGTATACCGAATCTATCGCGGAACACGGCATCCTTTGCCCGGCTGTTCACCCAGGATCGAGTAGCCAATGGTCGTTTCAAGAGCAGTCGCCGTAAGGTCCGCAACCACCCCCGCTCTATAGGAAACAGTACTGCTTCTAGACTCCCCCGACGCACGGTGCACAGACCGTCCAGGAGCGCCAGAAGGTTGATTCCCAGGGGAAACTAACCATAAGGCCAGAGTCCTACCCAGGATCGCACTTCATGCGTGGAAGCCGACGGATAGGTTAGTGTGACCCGTGAGTGTGACCAACCCTGAACAGAATGAGTTTCGTGGCCAACTCAGCAAGGGCCCATTAGCTCCCATGTTGTTTCAACAATTACAACTTAAAGATTGAAGACATGAATATACATTTTTGAAGTTTTATTTGTTTATATGTGTTTCTTTTGTTTTAGCCATGCGCCCTATCAAGGCTACGATTCAGCACCTCCAGTCGACCCGTATGCTCAGACGAATTATTCGCAAAGGTACTAAATTTTACTTGATGATGATGATGGGGATGCTAATAAGCAGGAGATGGTCAGTCATCCAATTGCCTCTTAGTCTGAGAACCCTTGCGAACCAATCGCTTTTGGCAATTGGAAAGCAAGAATCTTATTCATACTGCATTGGTTCATTCTGCAAAAGCATGCGGCTCAGTTGGCCTTGTTGTTTGCCTCTTGTAGGTGTGTGATGGAAGTTGATGGCTAACGGGCAGGATAGGAGGTGGTCTTCATCCTGCAGATTTCCACAGTCGCATATTGGGTTCTCATTGTAGCCCCAGTGGATTAGATTGACTTGGAATTTTGTCACACCCACGCTCAGTCTGTTGGGACTTTGCCAGTTGGTATAGGGGAGATGGAACCCTGATGTTTTTTTTATGGTTTAATACTTTATTCATTTCATTTTTGTACATTTAGCCCCATTGTTATCAATGTTATAAGTAACTCGGAAAAATTGAACACCGAAATGCAGCTAATGCTCATTGCCCACCTAACTAGGACTAAACTGTCCCGTATCTAGGCGGGTCAGAGTAATTAAAATAAGTAATACAACTTATGTAACAATTAGCCTAATTAACTTTAAAAAACTTTTTATTTTTATAATAAATGAATGTACTTAATTATAAATTTTTTTTAAATTATTATTTTAAGATTGAATAATATATAATTATAAATAAATAACATTATAATACAAATCCAAACACTAAAAGTTTACTGTTCCTTAACATCCTCGCCAAGTGAAGCCCTCCATTGAGTGATGTCTTACAGCCAACCATTTGACAAATTAATTTTTAGTTGACATCGATCGTGCATTGTAGAAGTGATAAAGTTAAATTTAAATTAAAGTAATACAAATATATGTCAGTAAATTATGCTAGGTTTACAATATACCATTTTTACTATTTTTGCCCAGGGAAGGATAATGGAGAGGATTCGATTTGGTTAGTGGCTATATGAAAGCAAATGTTTCTTCAACAACTTTTTGAACAACGATTGTCCATTTTCATTTAGAATTTCATTTTCATTTCGAAAAAATATTTAATTTTATCAAGATTAATTAATTTTTCGGAATTGGTGATGCTTTAGAGTGCTGCATAGAAACTTAACATCCTAATCGAGGGGCTATTTTCTGCAGCCTATTGACACATGGCACTAATTACCGGGATAACCCATTAGGGGGAAATTTGTCTGGAACTAAGTCGGGCGGAGAATGGTTGAAATTGCCTGCCTACCCTACCATCCCTGCATTGATACATTTGTCATAACAAATTTATTGTGTGTGTGTGAGATTCACTCATGAAAAGTGTATTGATATTCAATGAGGTTATTTTGAATAAGTTAACCCTTCGAGTAGCAGTATAATTTCATGGCAGACCGCCGCAATTTATTGGAATTTCTTGCAATATCGCCGCGCTCGACAAAAAGTACTATAACTATGGAACTACTATAGCAATGGTCGCATTGAAATGTTGTATCTAATTTTGTAAAACAATTAGATAATTTTGAATAAATATGAGAAAATCAAAAAAGCGAAAAAAAACTCCGCATTTCTAACTTGTACTTGTCTTACAGAAAAATATGGAACCCTATTTAGAAATTGTAAATGCTATCGTGATCTTTATTAGATTCTCTATCAAAGGTAATATTTAGTTTTGCTTATTTACATACAAAAATATTTAGATATTAGCTCCAAAAAACTAATAGAAAATTTTGATGATTTCTCGAAAAAAAATCTCGAATAAAATAACCTCATTAATTTACAAATACTCCGAAAACTTCATATATTTCAGCGAATAACAAAATAATATGTATTTTGTCAACGAATTAGGCGACATTTTGCATTTTTAGAGTTATTTATCGCAAAAAAACTCAATAATTAGTAATGACGCCATAGCGCCGCACCGCACCCAATTTTTCAACTAAAAAAACAGGTAAAATTGGAATAAAATGTACATAAATCACTGAATTCGGTTGATAAAGTGTTTTAGAATCAAATTTATTTTACATTTCTATTCATATTCCAACTGAAAACACTAAAAAAAACACTAAAAAACTGTTCACGACCCGATGTTTGACAATGACGACCGAACAGCGATGTTTGACATGAAATTTTACTAGATATATCCGTTCAATGAAGCAAGAAATTATTTTAGCGGCTGACTATGTACCTATTTATGGTAATAATGAGATATTTGGTATGGATTTTAGGATGCGTTCGAATTAGAAAATGATATTACTGTGCGCTCCGGGAGCAAGCCGCCAATAGTGGTCGTTACCTAGTCAACGGTTTTCTGATGTGCAACCAAATTTGGTGGTTACATAGCCGCAGGGTCAATAGAATTTCGTATTTGTGTTGTTGACCGTTGAGTCCCCTCGTTAGAAGTCAACCCTGGGTGCAGCAGCCTTATCGCGGTGAAACTTTAAACGGGCTATCATAACTGAATTCGTATACAAAATTTTGTTCTGTGCTGTTGATCGTTAAGGAGTCCCCTTGTTGGAAGCCAACCCTGGGTACAGCAGCCATGTCATGGTAAAATGTATAACAGACTATCATAATTGAATGCGTATTTAAAATTGTGTGTCTGTGTTGTTGACCGTGGAAGAGTATCCTCGTCGGTATAATTTCAACTTCATAGGATAAGTGGGTGGTTCTAATTCAGCTAGCAAGTTTGACCTAAACCAACTAACAGACTAACAAATGTTGCAAGGTAAATAAAAGCTTGTAAAAATAAAAATAAAAGTTTCTAAGAACATTGTCTTTCACAGTTAGACCAAGAAGTGCTCTACCTCCCTACGCATATTTGGCTTTGTGGTTCATTTTACTCGCTTTCAACTGCATTAGGAATTATAACTATATTTTACATTGTCAGCGGATACGCCGGTAACGGTTACGGCGCTCCACCGGCCTCTTCAGTCCCCCCGCAGCCGCAATACGGCAGCTCTTACGGTAACAACGATCCTTACGGATATTCTTCCGGAGGATACGAATCAACCGACTACAGGTAAGACATTTTGCTCAATGACCAGGTTTACATCGATTTTTTTAATTCTGTCTTGTGTCGGCGGGAGCTAATTGGCCCTGTTGCAGTATCGCCACTAGGACCCATGTGTTCAGGGTTGGACAAACTCACGGGTCCACCCATACGGCGGCCTCCACGCAGAAGTGCGAGCCAGGGTAGGGCTATGGCCTTCGGCCCAGTTTCCCCTAGGAGTTAACCTTCGCGTGCTCCTGGACGGTTTGCGCACCGAGCGGCATCAGCCAATCGATTGTGCATTCTGACCGACAGCGGGGGGAGTCTGGAAACAGTACTGTCTCCTATAGTTGTTTACCTTACGGCAACTGCTCTTGAAATGACTAATCGGGTATCCAATACCAGGTGAACAGCGGATGCCGTGGTCCGCGATATATTCGGTAGACGCCGAATCACCGCTACGTAAGGGAGAGGACTGCGCAAGCAACCTCGAACCTGTAACCAGTCGGGAGACCGGAGTAATCTGGTTGCAACTGGAAGTAAACTGGAAGGGCTAGAGTGTCGGCCCGCTGGGTGGTTAACTGGTTATCTCGCAGTAATTTAACTAGACCGTGGACTGTTTTCGTCCTAAGTTTTCTACGCTCACCGCACGGGAGACAGAACAATCTAATATCATTAAAACTACTTCCTGAGGTGATGGGTTCGCCCGTTGTAGTTGACAGCTCTAGTTGTTTTGTATCGGCCTTCAAGGTGAAAGAAGTACTGCTCAGCGTTAAGTTAAAATCTGTAGGTTTTGATGGTGTAAGTTTGTCGCTCATTATCCCTTTGGGGTAAAAGCGGCCTTCATTGAATAAGCTACCATTATATGTATGCGTGCACTAACACCCCCAACAAACAAAATTTTCGAGGGTTGAAAACATGCCATCGAGAGTTTCATTCCTGCTGGCCTTCTAAGGGTTAAGTCAAAAGCTGTAAGTTATGATGGTGCAAGTTTGTCGCTCATTATCCCTTTGCTCGGGGAGCTTGCTGAAGTGATTACCTTTATCTACAGGGTGAGTTTTTAATCAGTGACATCCTTGGAGTGGGTGAATCAATATAAGCAAATAAGCAACTTTTATAAAACTAAAAAAAAAACATTTTTTTTTTGGAAAATTGGAAAAACTTTACTGATAAATAAAAATTAGGTAAAATCTCGCAAATAAACAATGTTCGCAATATTTTACTTACCGCTAGATGGCGCAACGCTGTCTTCCACTCTTTTTATACTGTTTTTCAAAACATTAAATTGAAGCAAATGAAAAGCTTTAAAAAGGACCAATTAAAAAAGATAATTGTAAATAAATTTGGTAAGAAACCCAAGTTCCCAGAGTTCATTTTCCATGCTGATGATATGTAAAATTTGTAATTTTTAATACAACTGTATTATGATAGCTGACATTCTATTTCTCATATAATTTATTTTACATCTAATCATTTTAAAAATTACAAAGGCATATTGCTGGATTGACAATAAAATAATTTTACTTTGATAATTCTACATAGAATTTGCATTTCTATTTTATTTATTTATTTATTTATTTTCAGGAAAACCAACAGCTAATTATAATTTAACAGAGCCGGAGTAACATAGTAGAGAGCCAATTAAAGGTTTTCACGTTTAAATAACGTTGTAGAAACATATGTGATCTTTCAATTAAAGCTATCGATTAAGAATGCATCAAAAATTATTCAACAATTAATGCTAAAAAATTCACTGTTCATTTTATTTTAATATGTTATTCTCCCTGACTTGAATCATATTAGTATATTTTGATTATTTGTATGTAGGTATTATTAAATATAATATTACAGCCATGACAACTATCATGATAGTTACGTTTTAAATATTTATCATTTAATTTTGTGAGGCTTTCAAGTGTAGGAATGCTGATCTACTGGAGTAGTTGATTGTATTGTATTGTAATATTATTATAGATGGCGGAATAAATTGTTATTAGTTTCGTCGGATAATGGTATCAGCGCCACCTACATGTCGCCGGTGCAGAAGGGTTTCCAAAACTTACTATGGTATTGACATTTCTATGCTCACCTCACGAAAGATAGAGCGATCACTATCGTTGTAGTTGACAACCTAAGTTATGGCATTAAGCAATCGTAACGCCATATATAAGCAACGGTTTCATAGTTGATTTTTGTTTGTTTCGTCAGTGCTCAGGCGTACCAGGGCTCTACTGTTGAGTCAGTGGCTCCATCTTCATATGGAGCGGGCGATGGTTACAGCCAAAGTTACGACTACGGCGGTCCGCCCCCAGCGAATACCGCCTATTCTGCTCCACAGGCGAGTTACGATACCAGGCACTACAATCAAGGATATGGTAATAAATTACTTTCTTTAATACAATATAATGCACGGTTAGACATATTTTAGCTTTATGAAATCTAAGATAAGACATTGTTAATAAGATAAAAACTAATTTACCGCCATGGAACATGTTAATGATGTCCGTAGGAAAAATGATTACGGAAAATATCACGAGACACGCACACGACCCAATACAGATGAAACTCAGAAACCGAGCAGACCAAGCATTCTTACCACACGTCAAGGGTGTGACGATCGAATAAGTAATGCTGCGTACAGACTGATGAAAGGTAACATGCAATGTATCGTGAAAGGAGCAATAAATAAATACAAACGGAGCTGCCATGGAATTCACCGACCGGAGTCGGGCCCATCATAATACTATTTTTTTACACTTCTGGGGGGTGAGCAGTGGATTCCGGACTTACGAACCGGCTGTGGTAGGTTTAGGACAGCTGTCTTGCCACATGTGAGCGTTCACCTTGCCACCCATTCACTCCCCCTTCGAAGCCATAGAATTTGAGATGCGCAAATCGCAGTTTTAGATAATTTTTCTAAGAAAGAGTTGATTATTTTTCTGGAAAGGCCAAGATCTTTAAAGAGGTGAAATAGAGATTTAGCTGGCAGGCCACGAGCGCCAACTTCCACCGCGTGAAGGTGAACAGTGAAGCCGTTCCGGGTTACGGCATTTGCGAGATCATGGTATTTATTTAATTTGTACTCGTGGTCTTTTGGGATATTTGATTCCCATGGAACAGTTAATTCTACGATAAGAGCCACCTTCCGAGATAGAGAGTAAAGAGTTATATCTGGACGGAGGGCTGTGCATCCGAGACTTTCAGGGAATTTATACTGCCTAGAGACCGAATCAACCTCCAGAATCCAATCTGTAGCTTTCTCGATTATTGAGAAAGGTTTTGTAGTTAAATGTTTTTTGCCTTTAGAGCCATCCCGCACAAACTGTATTGGGGGTTTGGAGGATACTGTCAAACCCTTGTTGGCACGAGCCACTGAGAGACTAATTACCTCGCGAATAACAGCGAGAACTTTGTCATGGCGGTAAGTGTACCGTCCTTGATCTAAGGCCACCTTGCAGCCAGCTAGAATGTGTCTAGCTGTGCAAGGGGTATTGCTACAGAGGGGACAAGAACTATCCTCGGCAAAGCTCCAACGAGCGAGGTTACTGGGGTCTGGAAGTGTATGCTGAAAGGCATTCAAATAAAATTTCAGCATCTCTGGCGTCCAGTCATAGAGCATTACCTTCCAGTGCATTGGAGGCGGAATGCAAAAGTCCCCAATTGTTGTCCAATCATTCTGGCATTGAAGGCCAATAGCATGAGCCATACTCTTGCTGTCGTAATCTCCCCGCAAAAGAGACTTCTTCAAGTCCACGTCGCTCGTGGTTGTACTGCCATACCCCAGACCAGTGCCATTCTGGCTGATTCCAGTAAGGAACTTTTGTGGAAGTCTACGCGGGCTTGTAGATCATTTGAATCACTACGGCCACTTATTACGTGCTTCGATATTGCCGGATCTTTGGAATTGCAGAGAATCGAATTTTTGGTTATTCTGGAGTTGGCGTAGAGCAGAGAGGGCAGTTTAAGCGCTAGCCCAAAATTTTGTTTGGACCTGAAGAGAGTCGAGGGGTCAGCTGGTTTGGCTAAGGACAGCCAGGATTTTAAACTAGCTGTCACCAGCGCATCTAGACGGGACAGTTGGGTTTTGGTAAAATCGTAAATAAGAAAGGGCCATGACAAATGTGACGTTAGATAATTGTCATAGATCCAGGCCTTACGAGGGCCAGAAATTAGCAAGGCATCTATTTCTATCTAGCGTGAGCACGTGAATATCTAGCGTGTGCACGAACCGAATATGTGCCTACTCGCATCTGTTTCCGGCGTAAGCGCCGTGTCTATACCTGGCTCAGTTCGTGTTCGCGCGCGTCTTAACACAACCCGTCGACACTGGCGCTCTAAGCACACTTGCTTTAACCCGCTCGGCACTTAACATCCTTTGCGGGATATGTATGGCGGCCGGCTGAAATCCAAACTATCCCATACGGGATATCGCGCTCGCCGCTCAAGAAAATGTCGTTTAAATTTCGAAATGCGATTGTATATTCTATCGAATGATGCCATAATATAGCCAAATATGCAACACTATGAAATTGCTCGATTGCCGCATGCGATGTTAGAAATATGAATTACTACATCCCTTACAAAATCGGTGACCTCATTTCTGACGACAGTCGCAGATCGGCCATGGCGGCGGCGCGCGCGATGTTCGCCGAAGTGATTGTGTTGTGAAGTGTTTTCTGGATATAAGTGCAGTTTATACCGGATAAAAGTGAGTATTTCCCTTTTTAAGTAGATTAGCCAGTAGGATTATATAATTTCGACAATCCATTTGCTGTTTTTCACGAATTTTCGAAGAAAACACTTTGTCAACAAACCAAGGCTCGCGAAAAAAATGCCCGTGTTTATTTTGTAATGTTTTTGAAATATCCCGTTATATCGCGAAACATGACGTAATGTCGCTTTAATTTACTAATAAAATAGGTATTGCTTCATTTACATCCTAAGTTATCACATAATTAGGCGTATTTTGAACATTATATGTTGTGTTCTAATATTGCTCGCGAAAATGAAACTTGTTTTGATAATTACTATGAGAGAAAAAAGTGCGATTTTCCATAGTTTTTCGATGAAATGTGACTCTTTGGAGTATAGTAATTAGTTATTAGACATATAATAAGTCTATGATAAGACAATATAATTGAAAAAATCTAACGAATTTTATATTATGGGCATTCAAAGTTTATTATTAGGTTCAGACGCGGAAACTCTCAAAACTTTAGATTTTTCTATAATATTAGACAAAGCTCAAAGTTCTGGTGTGATTTCTAAGAAGAAGTGATGTAGTAATAAAGTTATTTTGAAAGAATTTCATATAAAAAAATACCATAAGTAGTCACAAATTAAAAATTAAAAAAATTTTTTTTTACGAGAATACATACAATTTTTCTTGGCTGAATAAATAAATATTTTTTCCGTATTTTTGTATGCAAATAAGTAAAAAAAAATATCGTTTTGGTAAAGCATTTAATAGAGAACATAACTGTATTTACAATTTTTGATATTTACAAAAACTGTATTTACAAAAAAATCGAAATGATTTTATAGGCGAGTTTTTTCAGTTTGCCAATTTTGTAATATTTATTCATTATTATCCTAATTGTTTTACGAGATAAGGTTATAATGTTTTATATGTCAAATTTCAATGCGATCATTTTTCTCTTTATCTTTTTTTAATCCGATTAGTGGTTTATAAGTTATGATCGTTTTTCTCAAGGCCGTTGACTCGCGTCGATTTTTTGCGCGAATATGTCGCGCGCAAAAGTGATAGGTGACTTTTTACCTCGCAACGTGAGGGGTTAAGCACGTGTTCGCTCGAAAAACCGGCAAATCACAGATCGCTCCGCGCGTGACTTGAAATACTCGTAGCGTGCGCATGAAATGCACAGTTCGCA
Organism: Micropterix aruncella; assembly: GCA_944548615.1. Lineage (NCBI taxonomy): Eukaryota > Metazoa > Arthropoda > Insecta > Lepidoptera > Micropterigidae > Micropterix > Micropterix aruncella. The sequence continues at coordinate 27,390,797 of OX155968.1, forward strand.
CGCGCAAGGCGTCCAGACTATGAGAATTTATTACAAAGTGTGTTACATTGCATGATACATTACACTAATGTCGACGGCAAATTCTTTCATTTCATGTTACCTTGCGGAAATCTGTAAGCAGGTTAAGATGCTAACAGTTGTGAAGCCAGCGACAAAAAAAATGCGAGTTTTGTAAAATCTTATACTTTCCGATCATACAGTATTTTAGCCATAGAATGCTGGGTAGAGTCAGCAGGCCAGACTCCGGGACACCTGGCGTTGGCATACTAGGAAAGGTGCAATTTTAATTAGTACCCCAAAGTGTTTTGCAAAAGCTGAAAATTCATCAGTGGACAGTGGATGCAATACAGAACTCGAAACAAATGGTCAGACTGCTTAACAATCGAATGCATGGCATCAGCATTACTCCATACATATCACAAAAATAAAGTCCCTGCAAATACGCTGATACTTATTTGTCTACGCATAGGTCTAATGTGCTAATATAATACACTTTATTTTATGACATGTATGGATTAATGCTGACGCCGAAAATTCTATTTTTAAGCAATCTGGCCATTTCTTTCGAATTCTGTATTGCATCTGTCTACTGTCTATGATAAATTTTAAGCTTTTCCAAAACACTGATTAAAATTACACCTTTCCTAGTACGCCAGTGCCAGGTGTCCCAGAGTTTGGCCTGTTTATCCTACGCATTATTATTATTATTTTATTATTTTTATTATATATTTAACAGGCAGGCAGCTTAAGCTGATGCGCGCCTGAGTCAGTGCTTGCATTACAATTTCTGTGGAATAAGTCCAGTTTATTTTTAAAGTCATTGACATTATTGGCATTGATCACTTCACTTGGGAGAGCATTCCATTCGTTTACCACTCTACTGCTGAGGAAATGTTTCTTGGGATTTGAATGGAATGATTCACGCTGGAGTTTCAGATGATGCCCACGCAGATGTGTGTTAGTGTTCATGGTGTAGATAGTCTGCAACCCAGGAACGTCATACGATGCTGTCAGGATCTTATTTGTCTCGATTAAGTCACCCCATGCCCTGCATTGCTCCAGAGTGGTCAAACCGAGAGCCGACAATCTTTTCTCGTATGTTAGATGCTTCAAGTTAAAGGGCAATTTAGTCGCTCTTCGCTGGACCTTCTCTAGAAGATCGATATCCTTCCTAAAGTATGGATTCCAGATCTGATAGGCGTGTTCCAAAATGGGTCTTACAAATGACATATAGATTTTCAGCATCAGTTCCTCTGTGATATGGTGAAAAGCTTTATGAATTAGAAACAATAGAGAGTTTGCTTTCTTTACCAATGCAGTTACGTTTTTTTCCCATTTTAGGTCTTCGGTGACTATTACGCCAAGATCCCTTTGTGATTTCACAGCACTAAGACGGGTGTTTTCCAGAAAGTGCGTCTGTTAAGGGTTCTTTTTACCGAGATGAAGAACAACACATTTTTCAGCATTAAGAGTTAGGAGCCATTCCGATGTCCATTCTGTGACAGGGAGTTAATTTATTTAGGGAGTTAATGGGCCCTTGCTGAGTTGGCCACGAAGACCCATTCTGTTCAGGGTTGGTCACACTCACGGGTCAACACCCATCCGGCGGCCTCCACGCATGAAGTGCGAGCCTGGGTGGGACTCTGGCCTTGGTCAGTTTCCCCTGGGAAGCAAACTTCTGGCGCTCCTGGACGGTCTGCGCATCGTGCGGCGTAAGCCAATCGACTGTGCACTCTGACTAACAGTCGGGGGAGTCTGGAAGCAGTACTGTTTCCTATAGAGCGGGGGTGGTTGCGGACCTTACGGCGACTGCTCTTGAAACGACCATCGGCCATCCGATCCTGGGTGAACAGCCGGTCAAAGGACGCTGTGGTCCGCGATAGATTCGGTATACACCGTTTCACCGCTTCGTAAGGGAGAGGACCGCGCAAGCGACCTCGAACTCGGAACCAATCGAGAGACCGGAGTAATCGGGTCACAATTGGAAGTAAGGGCGCGAGTGTCGGCCCGCCAGGTGACATCCCTGGCTATCTCGCGGTTAAGGCGTTGGCCTCTTACGGGCTTGTGACGTAGCTAGATGGTGGACTGTTTTTGTCCCAAGTCTACGTTCACTCCAGGAAGATAGAACGACTAATCGTTAAAACTTCCTGAGGTGTAGTCGACAACCCAAGTTGTCCGTTCTGTGACAAAAATACTGTCTGATCTGAACTCTAATATTTATTTCTGACTGCAGAATCGTCGGGGTACGCTACAGGAGCAGCTGACGGTGGCTACGCCAAACAGGACTATGGTGAGTCCTAACTCGCTGGATATTACTAAACATAAATCACGCTGTAAGATCCGTTACCCGGTTTAGCACTAAAAGCGATACGGCATTGTAAACTGTTCACAGTTTTGATAAAATACCAGAGGAAATAAATTTATTTTAAAGGTACACATGCAGTGTGTAATATAGAATTGTCTTTTTTAAATGTAATCATTGGAATATTTAAGATTCGTTAGAATTTAAAGTAACTTGTAATGTAGAGCATAGATGAAACAGTAGTGTTTTTCTCAGTAAATTTCATGAAAATGTTCCGTTATTGTAACCCGCAAGAGTAACTATAATAAAATATGTGAAAAAAAATATGAAAAAATGACTGCATTATTTGAAATATTGTGTATTCTGAAGATTGATACTTTTTATACCATCAGTTTTGGAACGTTGAGAATCGTTCAAGCATTCTGAATGAACAATTTTTAGGAGATATATACAAAGAGGAGCTGTAAGAGTGTGGGTGAGTGTAGTTACACAGAATACGACCAACTGACAGTTTCAATTGGTGAATGGGGATGTGTGCGTAGAACCGCGACTCAGTTCCCGATAAGTGTGAAGTGAACGACGGACCGCTCAAGCGAACATCCGTACGAAGCTCCATGTGAGACGAGTGAGGAAGAACATAGATAAATTAGTATTATCATTGAATATATAGGGTATTTCATTGCTCAATGCCATAACACGTTTTGGCAACCCTTCTGCTGCACCGAAATGCAGGTGGCACTAGTATCGTCCGGTGAAACCAATTGCAATTTATTTGTCCATCTATAAGAACATTGTTTGTTTGTTTCTACCCTTTATTGCGAAATTTCACAATGGGCGGGTTTATTGTCAAATGACAATTTCTTACAACCAACCCTACTATGAAGTGTTTATATGTATGTATGCGTGTAACATGTGTGTAAGTGTGTGTCTTGTTATTGCATTCGATCGACAGAATTGAAAATGCAATTCCGTTAATTAGATCCCAACGGAAAATGGAGACCCAGCCGGGAATCGAACCCGACCTTACAACGTAAGATCAGGCGACCTAACCTCTATGCCACCGAGCCGTGTGCCACATTGATACTGTTTTTTTTTTTTTCAAGTACGGATTGATTAGAAAAACCTATTATTTAACCAATGATAACAATAATAACATTCAATTATTAGTGCCATCTATCGCATTTCTATATAGGCTCATTACATAACAGAAATAATTTGGAGAGATTATAATAACATCTGAGTAATTATTACGAAGTGAAACCTGTATACCAAATTTAAAAAATTACTTCTTTATGTAAATAATATTAAAATAATAAGAGCTATTATTTAAAATTTTATTTGTTATTATATTATTTTGAGATATGATACCGTAACTGTGTGTTTAGAACGCCATCTATTGGGCTGCTGAACATATGAGAGGATTAATCAATGTTTGTAACTATGAGTGTCATCTACACATTGCGCTTCGTAGTAAAATCCTAGCTGCCGAAATGTAATACAGCATTGAGCAATCTAAAGCCCTGTATAATCAATGGTATAACACAGCTTAGGGAGATTGTAGATTCTAGTGAAGGTGTTGTACAGGCTGTGTTGACTCTCTTCCTGATCTTTTTGATATAACCTGCTTTTTAGTCAACCTAGTCCATCCCAAGACTTCTTGTAAATCTCACATTTTTTGTGTGATGTTGCTGACCTGTGGTGTTAATATCACCTTTTCGACACAACAGAGATGCTCTGTCGATTTAGAATTTTCCTGCGAAAACTGCACATTTCATCCTCAGCTATTCCCACATATTTCATAGTTCACTGAACAGCGTCGGCGGAAAGTTCTGTTTGTTCGTTAACGTTTCCGGGCCAGTCTCCAAAAATATGCGGCTTGGATGCCCTTGTCGTTCGCCTTTTGTAGGTCCTGGTGTGGTGGGGGTTGACAACTGCGGGGAGGATATGCTGTGATCTACATCTTGCAGCATTCCACAGTCGCATATTGGATTTTTTTTTGTAGTCCCAGCGCACGAGATTGGCTCTGCATTTTGTCACACACACCCTCAGTCTATTGAAGCCCTCCATTGAGTGATGGAGGTTCAAAGATCGACTGTCTTGGAGCGGTTAGAGAGTGTTAGTGTTAGCGTTCTTGTTAGGGAGTTAATGGGCCCTTGCTGAGTTGGCCACGAAGACCCATTATGTTCAGGGTTGGTCACACTCATGTGTCAACACCCATCCGACGGCCTCCACGGATGAAGTGCGAGCCTGGGTAGGACTCTGGCCCTTAGGGTTAGTTTCCCCTAGGAATCAAACTTCTGTCGCTCCTGGACGGTCTGCGCACCGTGCGGCATAAGCCAATCGATTGCGCACTCTGACTAACAGTCGGGGGAGTCTGGAAGCAGTACTGTTTCCTATAGAGCGGGGGTGGTTTGCGGACCTTACGGCGACTGCTCTTGAAACGACCATCGGCTACCCGATCCTGGGTGAACAGCCGGGCAAAGGATGCTGTGGTCCCCGATAGATTTGATATACACCGTTTCACCGCTTCTTAAGGGAGAGGACCGCGCAAGCGACCTCGAACTTGTAACCAATCGAGAGACTGGAGTAATCTGGTCACAATTGGAAGTAAGGGCGTGAGTGTAAGCCCGCTGGGTAACACTCCTGGGTATCTCGCGGTTAAGGCCTCTTACGGGTTTGTGGCGGAGCTTGACGGTGGACTGTTTTGTCCAAGTCTTCTCTGCTCACTCCAGGGAGATAGAACGACCAATCGTTAAAACTTCCTGAGGTGACGGGCTCGCCCGCTGTAGTCGACAACCCTAGTTGTCTTGGAGCGGTTGCGCGCGACTCAAGAATGAATTTGCGATTTTAGGCGATTGTGGTGTGGCTCTTGCCCGTGCAGTGGGTGTCTTAAGTCATCTTGGAAAGTTCTGTTATTATTAGTTTTAATGTCTTTTAAAACAAAGCCTGTTATTATTAGTTTTAATGTCTTTCTAAATGAAAGCTTTATGAACTTTTTCACTTGTCTTTGTCTTAGAATTTCATCTCAGTGTTTGGATTTCGTTCTTCTGTCTGGAGGATCGGATTTATTCAGCAGTGTAGTTTCTAGCCCCACCACAGAATGGTTCAGGTTTTATGAAAGGCATATTGGTTCCCTTCGCAAGGTTTGCAACATTTTCGTTCATGCTGTGGCACACACACCACAGCTACTTTGTTCTTTTTTGCAGTTGATTTAGTGTATTTAGACATTCCTAAACAAGCGCGAGTCTTTTGAGTAATGTTTTTGCATTACCTGAGGGAGAAGAAATAAAATATGGCGGATGGCTGTACTGTGTACGGGGGTGTTGCCAAATCGCAACTAGCACATTTCCTTGCTATAATAGCATTAAAAATGGCATTCCTAGATATTTTCTTAAAGTCATTAGTATCAGATACAATATTGAAGGTGTTAGGATATTTTAACTTGAGGGATTAGATTTTTTCTGGATTTTTAACAGCACTTTGACTGGAAAATGTGCCTGTGGTCCAGCATCACTGCAGCAGTTTCATATAATAATAATAATAATTAAATGCTTTATTTGCTTAAACAAATAGGTGAGCTTATTGCCTAAAAGCAATATCTTACAGCTAACCTTATATAACCATATATATATAGCTCATATCTCGATGGTTTTTACCCGGTGTATTGCTCACTTCACACCTCTCAGGAACTAGTCGCTGCTGCGCCCTCTAGCGGGAGAAAATGGCATTGAACATCCCCAATTCATCACCTTGCATATAACTTTTTGCATTGTGTCAATTGTTCTGAATTTGTGTAACTACAGCTGAATTCCTAAATGAATCTAGAAGAGCCCTCAAAGATAAGAAAGAACGTTAACGCTGCCTCAGATTTTATTAAACTTTTTGATTATTTATTCAGTAAATAATTGTACACAATGAATCCTAATTAAAAATTAAAAAATATCTATATTTAAGCCATAAATCAACAAAGTGACAATATTATCTGTACAGAAAAGTCACGTTTAATTTATTTTTAAAATATATCAAAATCTGCAAACGAAGAGATTAATTATCTCATGAATTAAACTGTATTGAATACAGTAATCTTTTGTTATTTTTAGGTATATGCGTTAAGAGTAATTTTAAAAATAAAATAATTAGGGATGCAATGATTGTTAATTTAACGATTACGACTCTGATTATTTCGAAAAATAATCGTCGATTTCGATTCCCATTTTTATGGTTCTGATATAATTCTATTATTTATTCATAAAACTGCAAAAATGACTGTTGTACAGTAGAGAGCTCCATTGTGGTATCTACAGCAGTAACGAAGAGAAATATTTTGAATATTAATTGAGCAAAATAAATTATGTAAAGTGTAATTATTACATTCCACAAAATATTACCAATTTTTAAATAACCGTTTATGGTTTTCACGAATTTATTCTAATCCAACATTTAGGAAAATTATAAAATTACGCAAATGTACTCGGAAAAAAACCAGTATGTATTAATGCTGAAACCCTGATTTTTTATTCTACCATAACTTCTAAACGCTCGCATTAATTTAGAAGTGTGTGATATTGTTAGAATCGTTATGACATCCCTAGTGTCAAAGGGTACCTAAACTGTCCAAATGTCAAAAAAATATGCATCTAAATGTCCAAATGTCAATAAATTACCATAAATATATTGTGTTTAGTGTCAAATGAAAGGTCTGATTTTGTACATTCCAGAAATATACATCTATCTATATGGATAAATACATATACCACAAATATTTCATAAAAAAACTAATAAAAATAATTATAAATACAATAGTTCACTTTCTGTAATGGCAGTCGTGTTTTTTTATTATTTTTAATATACTTGTTTCCGATGGTAATCACTAAATAATCAGGGTGTCGACGATTCGGATCAATGGGAAAAACAGCAATAATCGATATCGTAATCAGTTGCATCCCTAAAAATAATAAAAGATTACTGTACGTTTCATCATTTTGAGTAGCTTCATCAATGATACGAACAAGGAAGCAGTAGGATACTTCTTCCGAGAAGATGCATCGGTTCAGCGAATCCACGTCAAGCAAGAACGGAGCAAGAATGGATAACTGGTCAGCGCCAAATGAAAACAATATTGTCATAATTGTACGCATTTGTTATTGCGATTGATATATTTTATTTAATAATCTATTTATATTCTGGTCGGCTGAAAGAGATTACCCTTGTTTCGACACAATTAAAGTTGAGTTATTATGACAATTGTACATAATTCAGGTCATATATAAATCATTGATGAACCGATATAAAATATGAGGAATTCAGAGAAGGATTTTGATATTTTTAATTCCTTTAAAATGAAACATGCCATTTCGAAAGATTAAAACAAAACAAAGCTTTGCAGTTGGCCAGTTTTTGGACGTACAGGTAACTTTAATATCAAATGTCGGACTCTCCAAAAACTGGTCACAAACACTTTATAATATAGTAAAAGCAGTAAGTTCAAAAAACTTGCGAATTTATATTATTTTACTAATTACTTTCAAACGAGTAAAAAAAGTCGAGTTTTGGAGTTGGCGAGTTTTTGGACACAACGTTAACTTTAATATTCTATTTTAAAGTCTCCTAAAACTGGTCATGAACGTTTTATATATATTAAAAGCAGTAAGTTCAAAAAACTTGCGAATTTATATTATTTTACTAATTACTTTCAAACGAGTAAAAAAAGTCGAGTTTTGGAGTTGGCCAGTTTTTGGAGACACCGTTAACTTTAATATTCTATTTTAAACTCTCCAAAAACTGGTAATGAACGTTTTATATATTGTAAAAGCAGTAAGTTCAAAAAACTTGCAAATTTGTATTATTTCACTAATTACCAAACGAGTAAAACAGGTTGAGTTTTGGAGTTGGCCAGTTTTTGGACGCACCGTTAACTTTAATACCAAATTTTAAACTCTCCAAAAACTGGTCACGAACGCTTTATTTATATGAAAGCAGTAGGTTAAAAAAAACTTGCAAATTGATATTATTTCACTAACTTGCAATTTTGTCTTACAGAAGTATCAATTTCAGAATGATGCAGCGGGGGTAACCATTTTTAAATATTGATTTTGAATGAATACTGATACTTTAATGAGGTATTATTTATTTGAGCTGTGATTATAAGGAAAATAATTTTGAATTTAAATGAGTTTTTATTATTAAATAATTACCGAAATTTTGCACTGAAAATGTAAAAAAATCTTTAGGTTTTCTTTGATGTAATGCAGCTGAATACAATTTGATTTAAAAAGTGTGGTGAGTATAAGAGTCTCTATTACAAGTAATTATAATTTCATTGAAAAGGAACATTATTTAAGCAGAGATAATAAAGTCATTAAAAATGACTTACCTAATTTTATTTATTTATTAAGTATTTATTTAATTGAACAATTCCAAGAAGGAAAAATTATAACATGTATTTTATAAATCGTTTAGAATTGATTGTAAGAAATATCAAATTCAAAATATTGTAAACGAGCGTAGTACGATTTTGTGTTTGTCAAAATGGCCTATTCGAGTGTAGGAATTCTTAAGTTTTCAACAAACTCATTAATAACGTCATTGTAACGCCCGTAGCCGCGTTGAAACACTGGTTCCCGTCAGATCACCAAAGTTAAGCAGCGTCGGACGTGGTCAGTACTTGTTGGGTGCCCGCCGTAATTATTGCCTGTAAGATAATTGTCATTAGACATTAAGGTGGACCGTTACCGTAAAGGCTTATAAAAGGCTTTAAATAAAGGCTATAAAAAAGAACTATTATTCTCCTTTGTTAGCTGAATTCCTAAACTTGCTTTGGCTTTGTTTGTTCCGTCATTGTATTTATGCTTCTTTTTTAATCTATTTGATTGTTTTTCAGGATTCGTGGGATCGCGAAAAACAAAATATCGAGAGAATGGCTGATGTGTTATGATAATTGAAATGAAATGGTTAATCTTCAAAGCTAGAAATTAAATGTGATGTTGAACGAGGTTGAAATATAAGAATGTTGAAATGGTCCACTTGTTTTATTTAACTTTTTATGGCATTGATCCATAGAGGTCACTGACCTTTATTATATAAGTATTCTGGACTGGCTAGATACAACGTCTTAATGAAGTAATTTGATTTTTACTCTTTTAGCGCTGTTAGCTGTAGTTGATGTCCACGGAACTAATGTTAGAAATGTAGCAGTGTAGTTAGTTAGTTAGTTTGTCTGGGCTTTTTCCCGCACTTGGCCTCTTGATAGGGCCATTATGCGTGGCTCATGTTTCTATTTATGTTACTCCAGCCAACCCAGGCTGTCCCAGAAGGTTAGCAGCCTGTTTGGGTTGCTACAGGCCTCCGGGACAGATGCTGGAGATTGTAGTATTCTTGCCCGTTGCTCTGCCACGCTCCTGCATTCCATGAGTACATGCTTTGGCGTTTCTTCTTCCTCCATGCATCCTCTGCATAGAGGGCTGTCTGTCACACATATGGTAAACAGGTGTTTGTTTAGGGGACAGTGGCCTGTCATAGTACCTATGACTTTACGGATTTTGTCCGTTTTTAATGAAATGAAATGAAATGAAAATGAAATGAAATGAAATGAAAATCTCTTTATTGCACAATAAAATAAGGTACAATGGCGGACTTATTGCTACACTACTGCAATATCTTCCAGTCAACCAACATGCTGGTGTGAAAAGAAGAGTAGGCAACAAATTATAGCCTAAAATTAAATTTGAAATTATAGCATATAATATATATTGTGTGTGTATCTAAAGTAAAATGTAAATATATAAATAAATTTTTGAGTTTGACATATTATATGTATGTATATGTATATACATACATATTTTGATATATTAACAAATAAATAAATAAGTAAATAAATAAACTGCCAAAATAAGATAAGGAAAGGGAGGGGATAACGGAAAGGTTAGAATTTATGATTAATATTTATTGTGAAAGGAAGTGCTTTTTCAATGATTGCTTAAAGGTGAACAGCGAGCTAGCGCCTCGAATAGTTAAAGGAAGCTGATTCCACAGTCGAGCTGCATGTACGGAGAAGGAGTAGGAAAAAAAAGTGGTATTGTGTTTTGGGATACGTAGGATATTATTCTGACTTGAACGAAGTGGGAGACCATGACTTCCTAATCCGGTAAAAGCCTCATTGAGGTAGGAGGGAGATGTAGGGTTGTGTAGGACATTATATAGAAGTGAAAGGATATGCAAATTTCTCCGGTCCCGTATACGAAGCCATTGCAATTTTGATCGGTACTCGGAAACATGGTCATACTTCCTCAGATTGAATATGTACCTTATGCAAACGTTCTGTAGGCGCTCAAGGTTATCCAGTCTGTTTTCGGTGAAATCCAAATATGCGACATCGGCATAGTCTAGTAACGGCAGAAGCAGACTTTGAATTGTGGTTTGCTTAGTGCTTACAGGGAGGAATCTCTGCAACCTCCGAAGGCTATGAAAGCCATTATATATTCGCCTGCTTACTTCGTTGACTTGTGCTTGCCAAGAAAATGTCTCGTCCACGAGTATGCCTAAATTCTTTACAACTTTAGAATACCCAATGACGTTGCCCTCGATTTCTACTTGACGTAAAGATGATAGAGAAATAGGAGACAGTAATTGTTGACTGCCAATTATAATTGATTGGGTCTTAGTAGGATTTAAGACAATGCCATGACTTTTAGCCCAAGAAGATATATGGGCAAGAGCCGAGTTCATATCAAGTATGGCAGGGTCAATATCGTCCGGTTTTGTGTGGATATAAACTTGTAGATCATCAGCGTAAAGGTGATACGAGGTGGTAAGGTTCTCGGTTATGGGGCTGATAAATATAGAGAAGAGAAGAGGGGAAAGGACTCCTCCCTGGGGTACGCCGGCAGTAAGGTCGATCAGATCGGTGGAAGTGTCGGCTGATTTAACACACTGTCGGCGCCCCTTCAGATAAGAGTCAAACCACATTACTGCATCATCTGAGATTTTGAGAGAGTGCAACCGCTCCAGCAATAGATCAAAATCGACCGTATTAAATGCGCTACTGAAATCTAAGAGTGTGAGAATTGTGAGTTTTCTATTGTCCATAGCGCATCTAATGAGGTGAGGTTGTTTTTAATCTGGTGAGGTTGCGGGCAAGTTTTTTGGACGCTTCCGGAACCGCGTTCTTTGCCTGCATCCTGCGTTTTTTCCATTCTGTAAGGTGGGTTTCATCGATTAGCAGTGTAATAACTTGATAAAAACTTGTAAAAAGATAGATTCAGTTGCATATAGATACTTCCACAAAACGTTTTTTATGCTGGAATCAGCCAGAATTGCACTGGTCTTGTCGTATGTCAGTACAACCATGAACGCCCAGATGTGGTCATTCTTAGGAGGAAATTACAATAGTAACAGTATCGCTCTCAATGCTATTGGCCTTCAATGCCAGAATGACGACGACAATTAGGGACTTTTGCATTCCTGCTCCAATGCGCTGGAAAGATGACTGGATACCAGAGATTAGAAAATTAATTTAAATGTCTTTCAGCATTCACTTCCAGACCGCAGTAACCTCGCCCGTTGGAGCTATTCTGGGGATAATTTATATCTCCTTTGTAGCAATACCTCTTGCACAGCTGGACATATTCTAGCTAGCTGCAAGGTGGTCTTGGATCAAGGACGGTACACTTACCGCCACGACAAAGTCCTTGCTGTTTTTCGCAAGATAATTAGCTTCTTAGTAGCTCGTGCCAACAAGGGTTTGATAGTACCCTCCAAGCCCCCAATACAGTTTGTGCTAGACGGCTCTAAAGTTAAAAAAACATTTCACATTTTTCAATTATCGAGAAAGCTTCAGATTGGATTCTGGAGGATGATTCGGTTTTTAAGCAGTATAAATTCCCTAAATGCACAGCCCTCCGTCCAGATATAACTCTTTACTCACTATCTCCGAAGAAGGCCCTTATTGTAGAATCAAATGTTCCATGGGAATCAAATTAAATACCATGATCTCGCGGATGCCATCATCCGGAATGGCTCTACTGTTCACCTTGACGCGGTGGAAGTTGGCGCTCGTGGCCTGCCAGCCAAATCTCTGTTTTACCTCTAAAGATCTAGGTCTCCAGGAAAATAATCGACTCCTTCATAGAAAACTATCTAAAACCACAATGTCTGCATCTCAAATTCTATGGCTTCGAAGGGGGAGTGAATGGGTGGTAAGTTGAACGATCACATGTGGCAAGACAGCTGTTCTCAATCTACCACAGCTAGTCGTTAGTCCGCAGCTCACCTCCAGTGGGTAAATTCCGTGGCAGCTTCGTTTGTATGTATTATTATTTAATTAGGCAATTTGATTTTCGCCATTTTGGCGCTGTTAGCTGTAGTGAGCGTCCACAGAACTAATGTTACAGATTGAACTGTAATAGCATTGATTTTATTACACTATAAAATCAATGGTAATAGGTTGATAAAAACTGATAGTTTGTTGCATATAGCCTATTAAAGATTGACGTGCGAACTTGGACTACTATTATAATAGACGTCGGTAGTAGTTACGTGGTCAGTGGTAGGTGGTAGCGTAATAAATTTTATTTTAATTGAAATTACATGTGACAGCTAGCGGTGTACGGCGGGACTTCTTTGCAATAATTGCGTAGAAATACGCTTAACCACGGATAGATAGCAATATTTAAAATCTCTTGAAAAATAACTCTACTTGGCACAAGATGGCGCTGCCTGTTAATAATGGCATATTTTGTTTTTATTTCATTTAAAAATATCAATATTACGTTTTTAAATTAATAAAATGGGACAGCGTTAGATTTTAATCGACGAATATACAAAAAATCGTTCGTATATTATACGTTAAAATTGGTGGCGTTATTTGTCGATGTCAATGGCCGTACTTGGTCAGGGTGGCCTAGATACGAGCCTCCGCGGGCGAATATACCCGCAATCAGCATTACCACTACTAACACATTTAAATAGCTACACACAACGGCGTTGCGTTGGTGTACTGACGGATTTAATGGCCAAAATTATGTAGGTTTGTAATTTTGTGTCGGACTAATCGCTAGGTAATCCGAAAAACGTGTCAGATCGGTACATTGCACCCCGAATGTTCAATTCACTTGAAGAACCTTTTGAAATATTAGAAGAACTAACAATTGTAAATTAATTTATTTAAAATATTGTCTATGAAAGATGTCAATATATCTTATTGTTAATATTATCATTAGTATTAGTTTATTATAAATTATTATTTGTTTATGATGATTTTTTTAAATATGAATTTTTAATAGTGATTACCCATTTACAACTACCGATCTTTATAAAGATAAAAAAAAAGTATTAGGAATACCCTCAATTTGAAAATATTAACGAGCAGATACTTTTCTTCTTTTTTTGATTAGATGGCTCCACCCAAGGAGTTGCATCCCAAGGAATTGCATCCCGGCGCTACTGGACGGTTTGCGTACCGTTCGGCGAAGCCAATCGGTTGTGCACTCTGACTAATAGCTGAAGGAGTCTGTAGACTATGAACATATACTGTCTCCTAAGCAGCGGGGATGTTGACCTTTTGTCATGCCACTCTTGAAATAACCTTTAGCCACCCGATCCCGTGTGGCACTACGGGCAAAGGACGCCCAGGTCCGCGATAAATTCAAACTGAATTACCGCTGTAATACAGCAGGTAGAGGCCGCGTAAGCGACTTCGGACCTGTAACCAGACGGGAGGACGGAGGGAGGTATCCTAAAGGTTAACTCTAGACGGAGATATCCTATCAAAACTGTAAGTTATGGGGCGAGGCTGCCCGCTGTTTACCTTTCCCGGTGCATCGCCGTAAAGCTTTGGCCTCTAACGGAGCTAGATAGTATATTGTTTTGTCGCTAAGTCCTTTACGTTCATCCCATGGCTAAAAGAACGATCACATATCTTTATACCAGGCTGGGGTGTCAGGTTCGCCCGTTGTAGTCGACAACGCCCTACTGGAGTGGCTGGTTCGCCCGTAGTATTGTCAACTATAAAATGTCCCCGTCTACTGCAAGATAAATACAGATGTGCATGCAAAATACTTGAATTTAAAACGTGACTACATTTTTATCCCATGTGAACGAGCTAGAATCGTGTAGTTGAGATACTTATCTTATACTCGGTCGTGCTTTGTATATATTAAAAGTAACTTCTTCCATAGAGACGATTACAGTAAAACTATAAATTATGTACTTAGTACGTACATAAAAATATTTGTGATACTTTTGGGGAATAAATTAAAAGAAATCTCGAAACATATACTCCGATCCGACAGAAAATATAAATACACTCCACCTTGATGCTATATTGATTATCACACGACTGCCTAAAAAAATGAGTGTTATGTTTTAAAGATTCATATATGCATGTTTTCCGTTTCTTTATTTCACTGTAACTTCTAAACGCTTGAACCGATTTTTCCTGTTGGTCTAAGACAAAAAATAATGAAATAACAAAAATACCAAGTTTTTCACACATAATTAGGATTTAGAGGATAATTAGGATTAGAGGGACACTTGTAAAGTAGAAACCGTCGGCGAGTTTCTGATATTGGACGGGAGCTGGTTCCATAGTCTAGCTGCATGACCGGTGAAAGAATATGTAAAAAAAGAAGAAAGTTGAGTAGAAATCGCAATGTTACTATCCTGACTGGGACGGAGTGGAAGACGATGACTCACTGAGTGGGTGATTTTTTCGGTTAGGTGGGAGGGAGCGGTGGGATTGTTGAGGGTGTTATAAATAAGGGAAAGAATATTCAGGTTTCTACGTTCACGTATTCGAAGCCAATGAAGTCTGCTTTTATACTCAGATACGTGATCAAATTTGTGGGCAAGCAAAAAACACATGTCCCAACTTGCTATGGAGTCAGCAAAGTTCTTACAACGGCATCAGCGTATATTCTCAGTTTAGTGTATGCTAAAAACAACATACACCAGTGTCCGCTGAACATGCACGTACATGATCACGACACTCGTAGCAAAGCCAATATAGCCCTCCCCAAAGTCCGTTAGACTATGATCTAGAAGTCATTTGTGTATTTGGCCTTTAAACTCTTTAATAATATGCCAATGACAATACGTGATTTAGATCCAAAAATATTCGAATATGGAGTTAAACACTGGCTCATAACACATGCTATTTATAAGATAGACGACCTCGAGGACATATCACAATAGCTTTAATGGGAGGACATATTACAATACCTTTAATCGGAGGACATATTACAATTAAAATTCAAATTCTTTATTTTACAAAAATCATAATAACAGTTACAGATAAATTGAACCACACCTAACTGAATCGCACGAGACGTCCGCACTAAGGTAGGCAGATTCGTATAATCAAGTACTGCCTAATGCTAAATAAAAAAATACATAGAAGAATACCGTGAAAACCAAAATCAAGTAAACTAAAATTTTAGTAAAAAATATAATTTCAAATTACTTTAAAAGGTATGTGATAATAATAATATAGAGAACAAAAAGCATGCCAATCGTAAATATATGGTAGGTGAATAATAATTATAATAATAGTTACTGTGTTAGGAATGGTAAGTTATCTAGGAATAAAACAAATTAGTTTTTCAGTTTCCTTCCTTCCCTGGCTGATCAACCAGTGGGTTAGTCTTTTTTTGTTTATATTTATACCTTCAGTATTAAATGCCGGGTATATCCTTAGTTTTAATGAACAACGACGGGGCCAAGTATAGCACATGTACCTATCTGTGCATGGGTACTATTCAGTTTGGGAACTTTGTGGTTACTAGCTATTAGTTGTCGCTCGTGTTATAATTTTATGGGTTGTTTGCTGGTGCAATTCTTTATGTTTGTGATAATAGAGTATTATCGTTTTAGCAAATGTTCGCCGTACATCAAGAACAGAGAACTCACAAAAAAGTTGCTCGGACGGGAATCTCAACGGTTTTCGTTGACAACTCTTAACAGAGCCTTCTGAGCTTTAATAAGCGGATCGAGGTGCGATAGTGCTGCACCGCCCCAACCAAGAATCCCATATGATAAAATGATGTGTGCAAGCGCGTAATAGATAACTTTTAGTAACGGTTTCGGCATTACGTTACGTAGATGTTTAAATGGTTGAATGAGTTTCCGAATTTTAGCCGCTGTGTTGTAGATATGGTAAGACCAGGTCAATCTATTGTCCAAAGTCAAGCCTAGGTATTTAATCGTGCTCACCTTGTCTAGATTAGAACAAGCACAGAGAGTTGATGGACTGTCCTTACATGTGTGTACTATGAGGGATAGTATAGCTGTTTGATGTATTCCTTTGCTGGTTTTGGAAAACGTCATATATTTGGTTTTCTCTACATTTAGAGATAAAAGGTTACAGTCAAACTATTATTTTACCCATTTGAGATCTATACCTTTAATGTGTATATATTTGTTATTCTTATGTTAAAACATACGAGATAAACCTCGTAGTAATAAATTGATAATATTTGATTATTCATTATGATTGTTGTATTTTACGTATGACATTATTGAGCATTTATCTTTTATTTTGTCTGACTTGGTTATTTTTAGTATTATTTTTACTGATTTGAAAGAAAAAGGAATTATTTGTTACATTTTTATTTTGATCATTGTGTTTTAAACAACTTGCGGTGTCAACTACAACGGGCGAGCCCGTCACCACAGGACGTTTTAACGATTTTCGTTCTGTCGCCCTGCAGTGAACGTAGAAGACTTTGGACAGAACAATCCAACGTCCAGCTACGTCACAACCCGCAAGAAGCCAACGCCTTTACCGCGAGATAGCCAGTATGTTACCTGGCGGGCCGACACTCGCGCCCTTGCTTCCAATTGTGACCAGATTTCTCCGATCTCTTGATTGGTTCCGAGTTCGAGGTCGCTTGCGCGGTCCTCTCCCTTACGAAGCGGTGAAACGGTGTGCACCGAATCTATCGCGGACCAAGGCACCCTTTGCCCGGCTGTTCACCCAGGATCGGATAGCCGATGGTCGTTTCAAGAGCAGTCGCCGTAAGGTCCGCAACCACCCCCGCTCTATAGGAAACAGTACTGCTTTTAGACTCCTCCGACTGTTAGTCAGAGTGCACAGTCGATTGGCTTATGCCGCACGTTGTGCAGAGCGATCCCTAAGGGAAATTAGCCCTAAGGCCAGAGTCCTGCCCGGGCTCGCCGCCGGGGAGGCCGCCGGATGGGTGTTGACCCGTGAGTGTGACCAACCCTGAAAAGAATGGGTCTTCGTGGCCAACTCAACAAGGGGCCATTAGATCCCTAAACAGTACAGACAGTAGAGGTACGGTTTGTACCAGCATAATATTTTACGAGATATTCAAGAGTGTCGGATGTTTGAGTTGCTGCAAGGTATTCGATTCGCCTGTACTTTATAATATACGCCAATTCACCTTAAATATATTCGAATACTTTACAGAACGCACACACTACAGTTATGCTCTACTTGGGAAAAAATAATATTACTTTTATTATATACGCATTTTTGGCGATCGATTTCTTCGAAGTAAGATGAAGGGAACGATGATGCACTTTCAAGATGGGGCTCTGTCAATGACATGGAATTCAACACTAACAAGTGCTCTGTTTTAACCATCACTAAGAAGAAAACACCTTGCTTTTTCCCATACACAATAAACGGGTCAATTTTAAAAAGGTCAACCGAGGTGAGGGACCTGGAAATTACATTTGATACACAGTTGAACGTGCTAGCAAAATGGTCGGTTTTGTTATTCGCATATGCAAACAGTTTAATAATATTCATGTAATGTTTCTACTATATAATTGTTTAGTCCGTAGCATACTTGAATATAACTCGGTCATCTGGTGTACAAGTGAAAACAAATACATTCAGATGGTAGAGCGTATTCAAAGAAAAATTTTAAGATATATTTATTACAGAAAATACAATATTTATCCATACTTATTTCCGTCAGATTTTGTGCTAGGAATGGTAGGATACAACAGTCTTGAAACTCGTCGATATATTTCACTAATTATATTTGCATATAAACTTATTCAAGGAACGATTTATTTGCCAGAGATACTATGTAAGTTTGAATTGTACGTACCGGTAAATTACACAGCGAGGAGATCGCATCTATTGTTTAATGTGCCGTACCACCGTACACATATTTTTGTAGACAGGCCAGTGGGAAGGGTTATATCTCTTCTTAATTCCTTACCCACTGAAATAGATATCTTTTGTACATCCCTTTGGCAGCTAAAAAGGCATCTCCCTGCTATCTCATGTTTATCATAATCTGTCTTTTATTTAGTTTTATATTTTTATGTTTTTTTCTTGTTCAATGTTAGCATTAATTTAGTTATGTAGTCATTTATTTTTAGACTTACACTCCAGCTTTAATATTCAAGGGCGAATTGGATTCATCTGTAATGCCCTTGAATACTATTTGAAACTAATAAATAAATAAATAAACAAATAAATAAATAAATGATATATACATTTAGCAGAAATTATTATATCTCATGAAATGAGGCTCAAGGTTCATATAAAAAAACATTAAAAAAACCTGTTTTATGTGCTTTATAAGTTTATGCTATAAATATATCCTATATTTACTGTATTTTTACCGGACGCCCAACAAAAAAGGAGTGTAATGTATTCAGGGTTCATCTATGTGTGTTTTCCGTTTCTTTATTCCACTATAACTTCTAACCGATTTAGAAGTATGTAGTAGTGTTAGAATGTCACGCTCTAACGCTCCAACCGATTTAGAAGTATGTAGTAGTGTTAGAAAGTCATCCCGAGTGTCATAGAATACCTTAACTGTCCTAATATTAAGTAAATTGTCTAAATGTCCAAATCTCTAAATGTCAATTTTTTTAAATAAATATATCGTGTTTAGTGTCAATTGAAAGGTCTAATTGAGTACATTCCGAAAATAAATATGTATAAATGGATAATAAACCACATAAACCACAAATATTTCTTTAAAAAACGTAATAAAAATAATTATAAATACAGTAGACCGATTTACAACGTGATTTCGTTTTAACAAGGCATCAATGTACCGAATTTCAAGTCTCTAACTGAAATATTTCAAGATTAAAGTACGATTAGTGCGCTCTCTGGTGGACCGATTTCAACTACAATGTTTCCAAATCTTGCCATGACCAAATAATGCCTGCATCCCAAATTTCAGCTTAATCGGATGAAGCGTTTAGGCGCTATCGTGGAGAATCCCGTAAATCACGTTGTGAAATTTTGGTTGGGGTATCTTGTATACAAGCGACGCGAATAATATTTAAAGTCCGCCATATTTAGGAAAATAGTACATCATTTTTGGAAACATACCATTTTAATCACGGAAAATACTACAAATATACTACGATTGGTGCGCGGGGGGAGGTTGGGTGGCGCGGGGTCGGGGAGGGGGGAGGGGGGTTGTCACGGTTGCTTGTCTACTTGCCGGGAAAGTCTTTGGGGTGACACAACCGATTTTTTTTAAAAGAGAGTTGGTCCATGCCTCTGCTGTGACAGGAACCAATGAGTGCTTCAAAGACTTTTTCACTAACTCAAATCAGATTCAAATCGCTAGTAATCAGCGTAATATATTTTTGGTATGTTGTTTTTCATCGTTGAAGATTAAGAGCTGATGGAAAAATGCTTTATTACCGTATACAATGTAGATTAAATCAATAGGAACAAATAATTCTATAAAAGTTCTATTTTTTGCCATATTCGTGTGCTGCTAATAACATATTATCAATCATTGACAGACGCAGACTAATTTGGAGCTTTCTTTATTCTGTCATCTTTCCATCAGATAAGTCTTCAATTTCACAACGTGATTTCGTTCCAACAACCGAATTCCGAGTCTCTACTTGCAATATGCGACGGATCTATATAAGGGCTTTTTGGGCTGCAGCCCAGGGCCCCGTGGATATAACGGGCCCCAGCCACCATTGAAAATAATAAACATTGTGAATTACAAACAAAAACTAAAATGTATATAAATATTATCATAACACAGAAATTTGGACTATAAAAATGCAGATTGGTTGCTGAATAATTTATTCACATTATAGCAACATGTTGTTTTCTTTTGCAATACTTTTTTTTATTACCTTATTCATAAAAATAACGTCTATGTACATCAGTTCAGCTTCCCTACTAAGGATAGTGCCTTTTCAAAGGTAACTAGTGATAAATATTTGTTTAAATTTGACTTATAATAACTAGCTTTTCAATTAATATTAATACTTAATATAATATTAATTATTATACATACTATAATATGAAGTATTTGTATTATATTATTATCTATACTAATATTATAAAGAGGTAAAGTTTGTGTCATATTATCAACAACTATGAATTATTAACAAAATAAGTAAATTTATTCTCTCAAGTGTTTTAAACAAAAGACTTTTCCCTTTTACTGCATAAATAGTTAAAGAGATAATACGACATAGGCATGGAAAAAAGACCGTGTCGTCTATCTATACTTCTATACTAATATTATAAACAGGTAAAGTTTGTGACGTTGTAGGAAGTAATCTCTGGATCTACAGAACCGATTTTAAAAATTCTTTTACCAATAGAAAGCCACGGTATTTGTAAGTGTCATAGGCTATATATTAATTCGAGAAATGAAACGACTTTTTCGTGGTAGTCGGATTTCCAAAGTAAGTCGGAAAAAACGGTCGAACGAAAACGTTTCTAACGAACGCTGCCTTAACGATGAGAGATATATGATTAAGTTCTAGAGACTTGTAGAGCTTGATAATGCCTACAAAAAAGTCAGCGACAGCTTATGTCTAACTTTTATATTTAAGTCACAAAAAGTAGTTTTTCAAATAAAAAAAAATAAATTAAATCGTTAGGTCATGTTTATTGATCATATTATCAACAATTATGAATTATTATCAAAATAAGTAAATTTATCGTCTCAAGTGTTTTAATTTAAACAAAAGACTTTTTCCTTTTACTGCATATAACTTCACTTTTACTGCATAAATGGTTAAAGAGATAAGACAATCACAAATAAGACACTCACAAGGAGACGCTCACAAATAACGGTAATATAATCAAATTGGCATGCAAATACATTCATACATAGGCAGTAAAAATATAACCCTTCTTTTGGCAGTCAGGAAATAAATCATAGCACTCAGTACTAACCAAACCACACTCATAATTTCGTCACAATTAAAAAGTTTTACCGCCCAACGAAGTGGGCACAGGTCAGCTAGTATAATATATTTTTAATTAGCTTGACTGGATAAATCATTAACGTTTGAGTTTCAACGTTTTCTAAAGTACGTTTTTGCTACATATTCGATTTGTCTATTTTTAGTGAAAAGTAAAATGGTTTACAGTTGTTGTTTGTGTACATATATTAAATAAATATAATATTTTATTGTCCTCTTTTTTCCTATGTATAGTGACCTAGGCATCATTATCGAAAACAGTTTCTTGACAAAATGGCAATTAGTTGATTAATCAGGCAGGCCCCCAAGTAATATTAGACCAGAGCCCCACAAACTCACGGTCCGCCCATGTGCAATATATCGAGATTTTAGGTATGACTAGCGCGCCCTTTGGTAGAGCAATTTTAACTACCTACAATCATTTCAACTCTTGCCATGACCAAATGATGCCTGCATGCCAAATTTAAGCTCAATCGGATGAAGCGTTTCGGGCGCTATCGTGGAGGAATACACAGATACACAGACACACACACAGACACAGACTCAGAGTCAGACTTCAGTCTGGAAATGGTCCTGATCGTCTCAGGGGAGATTAAAATGGATATTTCGGTCTTGATTTCGATTTTTTATTGGCTTCGAATACGTGAACGTAGAAACATGCATATTCTTTCCCTTCTTTATAACATCCTCAACAATCCTAACGCTCCCTCCTACCTAACCGAAAAATTCAATCACTTAGGAAGTCATGGTCTTTCACTCCGTTCCAATCAGGATAGTAAAATTGCGATTCCAACTCATAATTCTTCTTTTTTTACTTATTCCTTCACCGTTCATGCAGCTAGACTATGGAACCAGCTCCCGCCAGACATCAAAAACGCACCAACGGTTTCTACCTTTCAAGTGTCTCTGAAAAAGCATTTCATGTCCCTAAATTCCTAGTTATCCTAGGTCTCATCCCATCCTCTCCTATTCTTCGCTCCTTGCGAATTATTCCAAATCCTAATTTTATTTACAAAAAATGGCATTTTTGTTACTTGATTAATTTTTGTTATGTAATAAGTTTTTCTTCTTTTTTTTTCTTTATTTTGTTAATTTTTAATTTATCTCTTGGCACCTAAATTTTTACATTGCACGAAGGTTGGCTGTAAGAGATTGTATTTTAGGCAATAAGTCCGCCTTTTGTATGTTTTTGTTTAACGTGTAATAAAGAATCTCTCTCTATCTATTTTTTTAGCGCGTTCACAATACTTTCCTTTGGGCCGGGAAAGTAATAGAAAACTGCATAAATAATAGGGGTCAATATTTCGATTAATTCCTTATAAAAATCTCCGTTATAGAATGGAATTTTTTTAAAGTATAATATCGGTATATAATGATTGAAGTCTCCTCTCGTGTTGGTGTTCTGTAAATTCTTGAGTTGAGTCCGTTCTCTGTGTCTCTTTCTTATTTGGAGTTGTCTCCCTCCCGCCACGGACTGTGACCTGGTTCCGTCTTTATTCAGCCTATAAGATATACGCGCACTTTGTGCGATTATCAATTTATACAGATGTACGATTATTAAATGTTGTTGAACATTTATTATGGCATCAAACGCGTATTAAGAACTTCGCCAAGAACCGGCATTTCATTGTGCAGATTATATACCCGACTTCTAGCATATCAGCTGTGTTTTCTGCTAATAGAACTACCATTGATTACTTATAATTATAGGTTATTAGATTGCTCAAGGTTATTATAGTAAGGAGCCAGCGACAAAAAAGTGCAAGACTAAAAGCTGATACTTTCAGATCAGACAGTATTTTTACCATAGAATGCCGGGGTAGAGTCAGCAAGCCAGACTCCGAGACACGTGGCGCTGGCGTACTAGGAAAGGTGTAATTTAAATTATGGAATAATGGAAACCTGAAAATTCATCAATACTTAGTGGATGCAATAAAGTACTCGAAACATTAGAACGCGTCGCGTCAGCATTACGCCATACATGTCACAACAATGAAGTCCCTGCAAATACGCCGGTACGTATTTGCCGGTAACAATTACGGTTTACTATTACGTCAAACTTGCCGGTAACAGCATCTGCAGGCTTGAATTATGCCGTTCCCCGAGTTAATTCATCATTTGCTCAAAGGCAATTAAACTTTATCGCACCCAAAATATTCAACTGTCTTGATGACGACATAAAAAAAATTAAAGTACCTTTTTATTCAATAAAAAAATAAAAAAATGGCTTCTTGACAATATGGGTCGTTCAAGGAGAGAGAATGATCTTCTGCAAATCATCTCTTAGAAAAAATATACCTGCATAAATGTGATATAAGATAATAAACGTAATGTAACATATATGTGTATGTGTGTATGTATGTATATGTATATGTATATATGTGTATATGTATATCTGTGTGTATAAGTGTATGTATCCTACGTCAGTTATGCTTCTTCACCCAAGTCTGAAAATAAATCGTATGCCCAGATACAGGTTATACTCGGCCTAGTTGGGCATGCGCTGCGCATGGTCATGTGAATGTGGGTCGTCGTTTACTTCGCACCATTACTTGGTATGACCATTTTATGTATTTCGCATGTTATGTTTGAAATAAATAAATAAATAAACTATACGGTCGAATGTGCCGCGCAATATAATAGACTTCACTTTTGTGACATGTGTGGAGTAATGCTTACGCCACGCATTCTATTGTTAAGTAGTCTGACCATTTGTTTCGTGTTCTGTATAGCATCCACTGTCTACTAAAAATTATCGAGCGTAAACCGTATCGATATCCTACGAACCAGTTATATAAAGATAGTAATATTTTGGACCCAAGACTGTTGTACATTAAGATAGCCTTGATACACGCAAAATTCAAAATGCCACTTATTAACGCACGAGTGAGACTCACCAGAGCTGCAAAGAATGACGATATGATAGTGCCAAGAACTCGTACGACTTTCGGACAGAGACATTTCAACTTTATAGCACCGAGAATGTACAACTACCTGCCTGATGTCGTTAAACGCATTGAAACCAAAAACAAATTTAAAAAATCGGTTTCTAGGTGGCTTATTACAGAAGGCAGGGAAAACATCAATGGAATGTTGAATATTGTATATTAATTTTTTGTATATTAATTTTTCGCATTATTCTTCAATTTTAGACATATATTTTTACTTTCAAACATATTTTTACTTTTACTCTACACGTTAATAATTATTATCAAAGTAATAGAATTTCTACAAATTTTAATTGTTTTAATTTTAATTTTAATTTTTTAATATAATAATTATTTAGTAATTTGATTAATTACATCTAAACAATATTTTATAAAGTCTGCCTTAGAACAGGCCCTGGCCTAGTTAGGCGACTTTTATTCATTACTCTATCTCCTCGAGAATCAGTTTTTTGCTAACGTCTCATATATATATATATATATACAACATGATATGGTAAACTGTACAAGCGAACTTGTGTAATACTATAAATAAATAAATAAATACTGATGCATTTTCAGCTTTTCCAAAACACTTTTCCTAGTACGCTAACGCCAGGTGTCCTGGAGTCTGGCCTGCTGACTCTACTCCAGCATTCTTTGTTAAGTACAAATTAGTATAAAAAGTATATAGCAAATAGTATAAAAAGCTATGACCACGATGCCGTATTCATTGGTGGGTAAAATATCGCTAATATTGTTTATTAGCGATATTTTACCTACCGCTACATGGCGCAGCGTACTTAATGCTTCTAAAATTTTCTTCAATAGATAATATTCACAAATTTGTCAAAAGAAAAAAAACATTTATTTTGTTTCCCCTATTTTTTAAAATTAAAAGTTGCTTATTTCGTAACTGATTCAGGCACTACTAGTATGTCACTAATTAAAAACTCACCCTGTATATACGACCAGTGGACACAAGCGTTACTTATATATGCCTTTCAAATCACACTGTTTGGTGTTAAAATATTTATTTTCTTTTATCGCGACTTAGCTAGTTAGGAAGTACGATTGCCGATGGCGCATTATCGACCTCCCTATATCGGCATACGTGGCTGTTTGGCGTTACAGCCATAGCGAAGAGCCTATAATCGTGATTGCATTAACGAGGCTTTTAAGAGCAGAACCTCATCTGGGAACAACGCAGCCTGGGAGACAACCTTAATGCCTACTGCCTCTAGTAGACCCAGAGCTCACTGCCGACAGCCTTGCGTCTTACGCGGTTTCAAGCGGAAACGCACTGCAATATCCGGTAGCTTGCATGTTCGTAGGGGGGTGGGTGGGGAAGGGGGAGGGGGGTTATTCAGGAATAACGGAACCTCTTAATATAATAATAAAACGCTTTAATTGATAAAACGAATCGGCGACCTTATTGCAATAGCTTACAGCTAACCTGTACTTAGGTTAAAGTTAACTATAAGATATAAATCTTGTAATATATAAAATGAGGTATTTTATTTATTTATTTATTTATTTGTTACAACTTGGTAGAGAGTTAACAACTTGGCTTACGCCGCACTATTTATTTATTTATTACAACTTGGTCGATTGGCTTACGCCGCACGGTGCGCAGGCCGTCCAGCAGCGCCAGAAGTTTGATTCCCAGGGGAAACTGACCAAGGCCAGAGTCCTACCCAGGCTCGCACTTCATGCGTGGAGGCCGTCGGATGGGTGTTGACCCGTGAGTGTGTCCAACCCTGAACAGAATGGGTCTTCGTGGCCAACTCAGCAAGGGCCCATTAACTCCCAAGGTAGAGAGTTAACAGTGAGATCGTACATATATGATTTGTAACTTTTAAATCTACGAAATCTAATCCAAATGAAAGGTTGAAGTGTTCACTGATTTATAAGAAAATAGCATCGAACACCAAAAATGCTAGAAATAGTCCAGCTAAGAAAAAAATATCTCATGCGATAGTATTGAATTCGTCCTATGAGATTTGTAAATTATCTTAACCCTTTAATTTGTGAATTAAAAGCTCGCCCGTACCGTTTCGAACGTGACACCGTCGAGCGTGAAATCGGCGTGAATCGACGCCCTTGAGAAAAACGTCCATAAGTTATAAACCACTATACGGATCATAAAAAGAAGAAGTGTAAAATGATCGCATTGAATATGATTTTTTTTAACTGCCCATTAGACATTTTGTCGTAGGTAGGCGATCGTCCCGAGCGGGACGTTACACATTGGAGGGGTTTTAAAGGTGATTATGTCATCATGAGTATTAAATCCAACCAATGTCGCATGTCGCCGTTTAGTTTCGCATTTTCGCAATCTGGTTTTAGCCTCTATCCGAATTCACCCATTGCTCCCCTACTGCTAGAAATGAGAATATTCAATGCGCCATTTTCACCTAACAGACGTATAAACGTATGTGCAGCGTGCTCTTGGACTGTAATGTTATAGACACACATACAAATAATTCACACACGAGCAAAGCAGCGGAAGATCTTATCGTCAGACATTCGTGAGGACATGATAACATTCAGGGAGTTAAGTTGACAAACATGGGACTATTAAATGTTATTATAAAATATTTTAGCGAGATTAAATATGCACCTAAGGAGTGGCATATTCGGCACTCGGCTAATTGAAGCAGGCACCACGATAAGGATCCACTGGACCAAGATCGTCAAGGAGACTTGCGAGTTCAACGCCCGGATCACACCAAGGTTCATAGACTCAAATTATATCTCATTAAAAGAGAATTGTACGATATTAACGATCTCTAAAAAATGTGTTCATCTTGACTATTTCTATTACTGTAATAGGTAATTAATAAATTTTCTGATTGGATGAACTAGCCCGTAAGGGTTTAGACACACCGGCATACGGACCCGAACCTATCGTGCCCCTACCATACTCGCGCACATAAACAACCAACTTGACAACCACTACAAACAACTACATCAAACACACTGGAAAGAGATAGACACCTGCAGACAAACCAAAGAAATAGTAATGGAATACAACCACAAACTTATCAAAACACTTCTAAGGACAAAAAGGCCCCAACTACGCAAACTAGTGGGACTGATAACAGGACACAACACACTAAACAAACACCTCTTCAAAATGGGCGGAACGAATAGCCCTATGTGCAGAGCATGCATGGAGGCGGAAGAAACCACAAAACACATTCTGCTAGATTGTGAACAGGTAGAAGTATACAGGACAAAACACCTTGGGACCCCAGGCACCCTGCGCGAGGCGGCAGGAAACCTGAAAGCCCTGCTGGCTTTCGTCGAGGAACTGGGGTGGGTGGAATAGCGCTACCCCCGTTACACGCAAAATAGGCACACTGGATGTCGACTTGTGGAGGAACGCCCAGTATAACTAACTAACTAATAAATTTTCTATTAAACTTTTTTTGACTATTTTTATTATTAGATACATTTTATCAACATATTGACTATTTTTATTTGCAATGTAATTACATAAAACATTTTATTTTGGTTTTGACAATCCTCACTTTTTAATTGCTAGTTTTGCTATTTTTGACATTTATTGATTTTATTAAAAAATATTCTCTTGATCGTTATTTTAAAGAATTGATGAGTTCATAATAACCTTCTTATTTGTATTGCATTAAATTATTAATTTAATTTAATGTAATAGAATCACAACCTCTACCTACATTTATCTTACTCAATGTTTTTTATCCATCAAAACTAAATGGTGAGACTCGATTTAATTCTGAAATAATAACTATTTATTTTGATACTTTCTTACGAGTAAGCATTCTTCTTAATAATAATAATAATAAACTCTATATTTGCACTTAATTATTATACAAAAAGGCGAGCTTATTGCCACATGGCAATGTCTTACAACTAACCTAAACACAGTGGTACATGCGCGCATTGTGAAAATAAAGATTATTACATAACATACAGACAGGTGGAAGAATTTAAAACTAATAATGCCCGAGGAGAGGGAATCGTGAGAGGAACATATTAGAAATCTAGAGGTTACATCTTAGAAAGGTAGTAATCCTTAAGGTGAGTCTTAAACGCTTCTTCGAATATGCGCGCGGAAGTGACTCGTGAATCCCAGTTTGTTTTTGAAGGTCCGATTACAACGACTACAGTAGAGTTCGCCGCAGCATTGTAAGTATACCTATGTGAAATTGGGCTTCGGACGTGTTTCGCGCTGTTGGCGGTTCGAGTCGAGGTTTTCAAGCCGGGCTTCTATGGAATTCTAATGGAACTAAGAATGTATTCATATCACAATATCACAATTGTAAATGTAATTGTAACTATGTCTTTACAACTATGTATTAGTTTTTAGGACAATAAATGATTTCATTTGATTTGTTTTGACTATGCAAAGACTCTCAAATGCGTATTTTTTTCAATTAATAAATTAATTGTCATATTGTTTTTAAGCTATTCGCAGCTGTTCAAAATAAGGAAAGCTATCCATCGCCCGATAGGTGCCATCCGACAATTCGCTCCACATGGTTGACTTACACCCGAATATTGAGTATTGATTATCGAATATTGAGTATTATAGTCGAGTATTGATTATTTACTCGAGTACCGAGCAGTACTCGAGTAATACTTGAGTACCAGCTTCCATTTTATAGTTGAGTATTGAGACGGCGAGTAATACTCGAGTATTTCTCAGAGCTGAGTATTCGTCTGGCGATACTTGAGAGCTACTTGGCTTGGAGCTGTCAAAACTTTTTGTTTATATTTTATTTTATTTTTATTTTATTTTATTTGGTACCCAATCAGAATATTGACAACACATACAGTCACATATATATACTACAGTTACATGACTACATCAATATCCTTTTGATATGAGTACACAATTAGCACAATGCATGAACAATGGTTGAATTAAAAAAAAAATACGTATAAAAAAAGGAAAAAAACAAAAAATACCAGAATTACAGTATTTTAAAGAGGGACGCTTTAAAGGGGCATAAACTATCATGAAATATATCGATGCGATTGTCAAGATGAAATTTGTTATACAGACGACATATATATATGTACGTGGGATTACGTTATTTACTCCGGTATAGTTTTTTGCTAAAGGTGTTTTAAATAAGTCTGGGTATCGAAGACTTCTTTTAGTAATGTTAAATTGTATTTTTTCTATACAAGAGGTATCGATTTTATTATTTAAAATTTTGTACAGGAACACTAAATCTGCAACCTGCCGGCGTTTTTATAATGTGACAAATTTAAAAGCAGTCAGTCTTTCCTCGTAGCCAGTCAGATGATTCTTAAGGCCGCATTTAAATGATAGCATTCTTAGAAATTTCCTTTGAATGGATTCGACTCTATCGGAGTACGTTTTAAAATATGGGTTCCATATCGAGGACCCAAATTCAAGATGAGAACGCACTAGTGAGTTATAAAGCAGGATCATGCTGTTGTGATTTTTGAAATTCTTAGTGATCCGCATGATCAACCCCAGCATCCTATTTGCTTTCTCGACTATGTTCTCAATGTGTATCTTGAAATTTAGGTTTGAGTCAAATGTTATTCCTAGGTCACGGATGCTAGATACATTGCTTAGGTTGTGACCATTTATAGAATAGTCGTATTTAACGTGACCCCTGTTCCTACAAAAGGACATCGAGTGACATTTACCTATGTTGAGAGCCATTTTATTTTCAGAACACCAAGTGACGAGCGAATCAAGGTCGTTTTGTATTTTATGGCAGTCAGATATGTTCATAATTTGATTATAAATTTTAACATCGTCCGCATACCATTAAGAAATTACATTTTATTCTATTGGAAAGATCATTTATGAAAATTAAAAATAAGAGGGGTCCTAAGTTGGAACCTTGTGGGACACCCGATGTTACGTCGAATACCGAAGACTCGAATCCCTGACAACTATCTGGCTACGGTTCATAATATATTCAAATTCAAATTCTTTATTTTACAAAAAATCATAGTATCAGTTACAAATGAATTAAACCTAACCTAACTGGATCGCACGAGACGTCCGCACTAAGGTAGGCTCAGAATCGTATAATTAAGTACTGCCTAATGCTAAATAAAAAATTTCGTTGAAGAATGCCGTGAAAAATAAAATCAAGTAAAGTAAAATTTTAGTATAAAATAAAATTTCAAATTATCTAAAAAGGTATGTGATAATAATAATAATAATATAAAATAATCATAAATAATAATAATCATAAATATATGGTAGGTTAATAATATTGTGTTAGGAATGTTAAGTTAGATAGGAATAAAGCAAATTAATTTTTCGGTTTCTTTCCTTCCCTGGGTGATCAACCAGTGGGTGACTTTAGCCATCGCAGTAAGTCCCCATGTATTCCATTATCCTTAAGTTTTCGAATGAGGATGGAGTGATCAACTTTATCGAAGGCCTTTTGGAAGTCAGTATATATAACATCTACTTGTGTTCGTTTATCTAGTGAAGTACTAATATAATCTACATACTCAATAAGGTTTGTGTTAACAGATTTTTTTGGAAAAAAAACCATTTTGCTGTGGACATTATGCGTTGGTGCATGTGTATATTATTGTATTTACTTATTATTTCGTGAAATGGCGGAGTTTCTACAGCGGCTGGAGGAAATTGAGAGAATATTCGTTGTCGCTGGTGCAGCGGCACGCTCTCGAGGGCACAATTGGTTTTCTCCATATCGAAGTCCAAATCAGAAGTCTTTGTGGCTTCGCGGCAGCCAAAACAGTGTATTTTGCGTATTTCGGCTCATTAATGACTTATGGACTACTATTTTGGGGAAATGCCGCAAACAGTAAAAGAATCTTCCCATTGCAAAAAAAGCACTGCGCAGCATCTATCAGCTAACGCCCAGGACCTCATGCAGAGCATACTTCAGTAAGGCAAAGATAATGACCATGTATTCGGCGTTCATATACCAGTGCTTAATGTATGCCAGACAGCACCTAACAGAAACCGCAACTAGAGCGGACATTCACTCTTACCATACACGCGGTAATTCCCTTTTATGCGTACCCCGAACAAGACTGGCAAAAGTACAGAAGAGCTACTTATACCTTAGCATTAAATTCTACAATTTACTCCCTACCACTATCAAACAACTGGAGGACAAACAATTAAAAAAAAACATTAAGGAGATGCTGATAGGCCACCCTTTCTATAATCTGACCGAATTCGAGGGCCATGACTTTGCAAATATTGTACCAATTTGAATGATAATTATATATGTACTTCTAGTATTTAAATTAAGATTTAGCTTTAGTTTGATTATTTAACAAATTACTTACTACTTTGGATGTTACTATGTACAGTTTTTAGTACGTATATATTTGATTTATTGACTATTTCAATTGTTAGGCTTCTGCTTTGATTATTCAACTTTTTAACTGACTATTTTAATTATTGTGTGTTTAGTAGGTAGCCATTGACTATTCTTTAATTTGTTTTGAAATACGATTCTACGACGAATAACTTTTAGTAGGTTCCAAAGTTTCTTAGATACTGTATATTTTAAAAAATTAATATATGTATGTAACGTAAAGATTAAAGTAGTAATGACACTTACTACTTAAAACAGAAATATTTTGACACGTCCAAGAGCGGTTTTTAGCCACCAATTGGACACGACGTAAATGTAAATGTAAATGTAAATGTAATGAAACGCAGAAGGATGATAGGATGATAGGATGATAGGATGGCGTTACGCGAAAAATTAGGAAAGTTGATTCTTACGCGCGCATTGAAAGAATTCATGAAGAACTCGTAGAATCGACCTGTCAAATCGGGGCGACAACAAATTGGCGTTTTTTTAAAATCACCGTCTATGAATTAAAATGAACAATTTCAT
The DNA here is from genome assembly GCA_944548615.1 of Micropterix aruncella. Taxonomy (NCBI): domain Eukaryota; kingdom Metazoa; phylum Arthropoda; class Insecta; order Lepidoptera; family Micropterigidae; genus Micropterix; species Micropterix aruncella. Next base: position 27,423,076 of record OX155968.1, read on the forward strand.
TCATATTTTATAGAAAAACAACGATAAAATGGGTATAACTGCTCGCTGTAAATCTTCATCATAATTTTAGATGTAAAATAAAAGATTAGTAATTTGTTTTCGAATAAATTACGAAATATATTATTTTCCCATGTTTTCCCTTTTACTCGATAATTACTCAGCTGAGTCGATGACCGATGTTCGACTATAGAACGCATCTAATACTTAAGTACTACTTGGCACCTGAGTAATACTTGGTTGAGTAACGACTCAAGTAATGATCAATACTCGACTATAGATTCGAGCGTTATAATTTGTATTAAAAATTAATGCGATAAACGCATTCGAGACAGCACATATTTTTGGAGACCATCCCTAGAATTTATTTATTTTTGCTTGATTTGCCATTTTTGATTTAAAAAAACATGTTTGCAAAAGAAATAAGTCGCTTTGTAACTCTCTTTGTACAAATAAGATAATTGCACGCCGTGTGTGCAGGTAACTCCTATAAATGTTTGTGTTACGAGTGACGGATTGAGCACCAGGTGTACAATGTAAAAGAAAATAAAAACACATTATTAAATTCAATAACATTTATTCCGTTCAGTAATAAAGAAAATATTATAATCCATATACCTAAAAAAATATTATTTTGAGGAGCAGTTAAAGGTAAGAAATTTTCCTGGAGGACGACTTTCTGAATATTTGAATATTTAAGAGCCCTATCACATATTTTTTCCAGAAAGGCAAGAAAAGTGGATTTTTGGCGTTCTAATTCCAAGAAATGAAGAGATTTCTACAAACTTTAATTACTGAATTACCTGGAGCATTTCTTGATGTTGACCATAGCGGCCTTTAATTTTAGATATAACGAATATTATTTACTTATTCAGCCCATTTTCCGAAAGTCGTTATTCGTAAAACGCTCGGAAGGCAAACTTTGAGCTCCTTAATACAGTAATATCACTACAACGAAAACCGTATACTATTTTTTTTTATGTCCGTCATGTATTCTTGTTGACCATAGCGGCCTTATTTTTTCGTTTTTTGACCACATATCCAAGGTATACATTACTTACAATTACACAAAATTAAAAAAAAATCTTCCTGTATCATTCTAATTTTCTCAGAAATAAAATAAGATTCTTATATAATACTTATACTATATTAAAGTTCACTCTTTTAGCAATACGACATAATATAAATTATTGTCATTAGAAAGGAGAAAACATTGCAAAAAACAATTAGAAATTGTGTATATATTTGCTTGCGCAAGAGAAGAGCGCTCAGTGCCGCGGTTTTCTCCCAGGGTTGAATAGTTATTTATTTATTTATTTATTTATTTATCCTATCTTTTATAGTTACATCCAAAAAAAAATGCGTTCATTTTTTCAACTCATTTTAAAAGAATACCTACGCTATTTTGTAATAAGGCTCTTAAGTGAAATGATATTTGGAGATGTCGACTACAACGGGCAAACTCGTCACCTCAGGAAGTTTTAACGATAATGATCGTTCTATCTGCCGTGAGATAAGCGTAGAAAACTTTGACACGATACAAATCTACAGTCCAACAAAGCCACGAACCCGCCAGAGTTTAACGCCTTACTGCAAGGCACTAGGAAGGTAACCCAGTGGGCCACCTCGCCCCCTGGCTACCAGTTTTGGCAGAATATCTCCTTCTAGAATTACCCTTCAGGGTTCCTTTGTCCTCCCGACTGGTTACGGGACCGAAGTCGCTTGCGCGGCCTCTACCTGTTGTATTACAGCGGTAATTCAGTTTGAATTTATCGCGAACCTGGGCGTAATGTGGGTGGCCTATAGGTCGTTTCAATAGTGGCATGACAACAGGTCAACATTCACCCCCGCTGCCTAGGAGACAGTATATTTCCATAGTCTCCCCAATCCTTCAGTAATTAGTCAGAGTGCACAACCGATCGTCTGAGGCCGCACGGTGCGCAAATCGTCCAGTAGCGCCGGAGGGCCTCCCCCAGGGGAAACCGATCCACAAGCTGTGAGGCCTGGGAGGGGAGGCCTTCCCGGGGTATCCCACGCACGGCGAGACACCTGAATAGGAGCTGAATCGACAGTTGTTCCGACCCGAAAACCCGGTGCATCTTATGGCCCAAGCTGCAAAAAACCATTCTCTACCAGTGAATTGTTAGCGAATGTGAGAGTGAAATGATATGAAAAAAGTCGAGCCAAGGAACTGTATAATGTTGTAGAAAAGAAAAACCGCCACGTGCTGGAATGCTTGGTTTAGAAATCCATCTCCTCCGCAAAAAATGTTTTTTCCGTATAAGTATAACGCGCTAGATTATTATATGCGCTGTATGTTTTTCAAAATGATTAAATACATACAAGACCACGTAAATATATTGAAAAATAAAAAACACGACTGCCGTTACAGAAAGTTAACTATTGTATTTCCAATTATTTTTATTATGTTTTTTTAAGAACTATTTGTAATGTATGGCTGCTTAGAAACTGGCTTGTAAAAGAGGGAAGACAAGGAATTTTAAAAATACTGGACATTATAATCTAGCCCGGACATTCGAACATTTTGAATCTTATATTGTATTATTATATTATTATTATTATTTTATTTATTATTATTATTATTTTGATTTAACGTATATTAAGAGATAATTTGTTTTTAACACTATTTTATCTTAGTTATAAGTAAAATGCAGGACAATTTTGTTTAAATTCTTATTCTAATTTTACTATTTTAAATTGTTTTGTTTTTTTTTGTTTTTTTCTGATTTGAATTTATTTGCTGTTATTTTAATTTTCCACTTCTAACTTTAATTTAATTTAATTAGACTACAGAACACAGTCAGTTGTTCTGTAGTCTAATTTAATCAAGATATTTAGTCATTTTTAATATTGTTTTGCAATTCCATTTTTGTGCATACGTGGAATATATGCCACTCATATAAACACGGTATTTGTGCAAGCACATTAAAAAATAAATGTTTACCTTAGAACAGGTCCCGGCCTAGTTAGGTGACGTTGCCACTAGACTATGCATTGTATTATTTTTTCTGCTTTTGATTCAATTTTGAAAGTATTTCTTTGCATAATTCCTAGGCTGAAATTGTTTACTTTTTTAATATTAGCTTTACTTATATAAATAAATAAAATAAATAAATAAATAAGTATGTATTTATCCATATAGATACACAATAAGACCTTTCATTATACACTAAACACGATATATTTATTTTAATTTAATTGACATTTGGACATTTAGACAGCTACTTACTTGATATTTAGACAGTTAATGTACTATATGGCACTCGGGATGATATAACGATTCTAACAATCTCAACAAACTTCTAAATTGGTTCCAGGGTTTATAGGTTATAGTGGAATAAAGAAACGGAAAACATACATAGATGAAACCTGAACACATTATACTCCTTTTTGTTGTAGGTAGTCGTGTAGTAAGGAAGGCAAGCCACATGGGTATATTTTGGGACGTAGCAGGTGAATCAAGCGCAGGCATTTTGGACGCGCCGTTCTTTTTCCCCACCTTTTTCGTTCTTTCTTGGGCATCAACATTTCCATATTCGAGATTTGACAGAATGACGGAATCTGTGGCCGCCTTACGACCTTCTGCTGATAATGAATTTCGTGGTATTTATCGTTACCGCCATGCCATCAAACTGCATTGTAATCCGGCAATAAGTACGTACCTACTTATTGCCATGCAAAGTTAAGAGAGTTCAACGAAAGTCCATCCGTAAAGTCAAATTTCGGAAAGACGCCCAGGAGAGTTCAACGGTAGGACATTCGGCAAAGCCTTTCTAAATACTACAGCAATGTTATAAATACCACGTTCCTGACTGTAAGCCATTCAATGTATTTGCGAAATGAGGACACCTGGTCAAACTCTTTTTAGTGAGAATTAAACCGATTGTATTCATTTTGAATCTTTTCAAGTTTGTCAAGTAATTTCTTTTAAATATGTTTGTCAAGTGATGTTCCGCTGTAAGCACTTCTTCTGGGTTTATCTGGAAGACGGTCAGGTAGCCCTGTGGGCGGTATGACATAAATACCTTTATCTAGGTATTGCCGGCGCGGCGCGGCGACCAACAAACAAGAACCTGCTCCAGTTTCTCAGGGCGGCGCGGCGCCTCGGCCGATGGCCGCGAGCGAAATTGCCAAAAAGCGTCTTAACAGTAACTGTATCCAGTGGGTTAGTTAATACTGGCTCCGTTTAAAATAGTTGAATACAAAAATGCCGCTAATGCAGTGGAAGCCGGAGTCGGGCCGAGTTGAGTGTGAGTCAGGCGGCGAGGTGTGTGCAGCGCACTAGCGTGTCTGTGTGCGACAGTGACGTCACCGCGAGCACACTGCTTCTAAAAGTGGACGATTCTTCCTCCAACCATTCGTATTCGTAGCGTATTCGATTACTCAATGCCCTACTAAGATTTGTCAGCTGAGATAGTACTAAAAAACGCAACGAGTAGATAGCACTCTCAGTTCCAAAAATAATGTTCCCTTATGCACAATACGGCGGCGTTCGTGGTATGGAAGTATAGCGGTGCACTATAGATGGCGCTCTAAACACGACTATACGATATCCTATTTCAAAATAAAATAATAATATAATAACAAACGAATATTTAAATTGTATTACACTAGCCAACAGTGAAAATGCAACAAGAACACAGTCAGTTGTTCTGTACTCTATCGGCCATGAAAATCCTCGATCAGCTGTACTTTTGACGTGACAACGTCTTATAAATCGATGGAGCCTGCTGCACGCACGAAAAAACACTCATGCGGCGTTCTCATATAATTTATTAAACATCTATTCTTTTAAAAAAAAACTACGAAAGCATTATTGCTGGATTGACAATAAAATATATATTTTTTGATTATTCTACATAGAATTTGCATTTCTATTTTAATATATTATTCTCCTTGACTCTTAAATCACATTAGTATATTTTGATTATTTGTATATAGGTAATATTGAATATAATATTACAGCGATGACAACTATCACGATAGTTATGTTTTTAATAATTAAATTTTTAGCATTTAATTTTGTGATGCATCCAAGTGTAGGAATGCCTATCTACTGGAGTAGTTGATTGTATTGTATTGTATTGTATTGTATTGTTACCTCGCTCTGAGGCGTTCCATTTATTATATTTATTATTATTATTATTGTTTATTATATTATTAATATAAATGCTGCCATCTACCGGTTGCGACAAGAATTATTTACTAACGTCAGTCTAAAATAGTACGAATGAAAATCATTAGATTGATATAAATTCTTGACATAATTTTATATGTATTCTTGATATACGGAATGTTATTACTGAACGGACAATTTTCTTGTGGGTACAACGAAGTGCAACGAAGTAAGCAACTTTTATTTTAAAAAAATAAAAAAGTATGAAAAGCTATCATTACGATGCGCTATCTAGCGGTTGGTAAAATGTCGCTGATATTGTTTATTTACGACGTATTGCCTACCGCTAGATGGCGCAGCGTGCTCGAACGCTTCTCAAACCGTTATTTAACAGTTTGAGATTTCGAACTTTCAAATTAAAAAAAAACGATAAACTTTAAACAATAAACAATTATACAATTATACTGCTATACAATAATACATTTACATGTTGTAGTCAAATCGGTGAGTATAATCGGTAAGTATAAAAGCATATATTTTTGGGTGTTTGTAATAAACAATATCAGAATCTTAAATGAAACTGCTTCAAATGCAATTATTCCATCAGTATTTTCTTATGACGTTGTCACGTTCAACTATCGTCAGTAAACCGACTTTACAGACAACCGATTTTTTTATATAAAAGGAGTGCGTATCAGTTAATGATAAGCACTTACACAGAGAGAAGAGAGACTTACTACTGACATTACTACAGAGAGAAGGATTAGCCTGTGCGTCAATCAGTTAATCCTGAAATACACTTATTTACACTAAAACACACAATTAGATAACATTAATAATATTGAATTGTTACTGCCATCTATCGCATTTTTTTAAAGGCTGATTACATAATACAAATAATACGGAGAGATTATAATTCTATCTATAATAAATAAATACAAACGGAGCTGCCATGGAATTCACCGACCGGAGTCGGGCCCATCATAATACAATTTTATTTTTTTTACACTTCTGGGGGTGAGCAGTGGATTCCGGACTTACGAACCGGCTGTGGTAGGTTTAGGACAGCTGTCTTGCCACATGTGAGCGTACACCTTACCACCCATTCACTCCCCCTTCGAAGCCATAGAATTTGAGATGCGCAAATCGCAGTTTTAGATAATTTTTCTAAGAAAGAGTTGATTATTTTTCTGGAAAGGCCAAGATCTTTAAAGAGGTGAAATAGAGATTTAGCTGGCAGGCCACGAGCGCCAACTTCCACCGCGTGAAGGTGAACAGTGAAGCCGTTCCGGGTTACGGCATTTGCAAGATCATGGTATTTATTTAATTTGTACTCGTGGTCTTTTGGGATATTTAATAGCTTAAAAACTCAATTTCCTTCATTGTTAAGGGTGGTGGATGCTTGGTTTCGTTGAATTAAATTGTTTTTTTTAACGACACTGCGTTGACATTTTATAATATATTTAATAATAATTAAAACTGACTTTTTATGCTGTTACAAGTTGTAAGTTCAAAAATGTGTGAGTTTTCTTTTATTTTCTTCTTTGATGTTCATTTATTTTTTCATTGTTATCCGGTTGCCATGGCAACTGTTCTTTCATACGGTCTGTCAACGGTTCTTTCAACTGGCTGTCTCCCTTTACCACTGCGCAATTGCAATGGTGCGCTGAATAGTAGGCTTATACCATGCTCGCAAAAAGCTTGTCTTAAAAACTAAAAACTTGTGAACTATTACACTTTAAACTTTTTGCTCTTGTTAAATCACTATTAAACTTCTTGTGAACTGCTACACAAAAAGAAGTTCACTTCCTGCAAAGGAAGGGCTACTCCGTTGTATGATTACGGCTTTTTCTAAACTTTTGCATCGATCTATGATTGATCTTCCGTTGCGAAACTTTGGGAAGCTCAACCCGTTCGGGTCCCATTGCGGTCGTGTTGGTTGGTGAGGTTGTGTTGCCTCAGTTTACCGTTGCACGGCGCGCAGGCCGCTCGTCTTGGTTTGCGCAACGCCAGCGCCGCTCTAACCTACAAAACCTGACAGCGTGGCACCTGGCAGAACTGTCATTTTGACAGTGACGAACTGTCATTCCGACAGTCAGGCAACCCCGCACACAGGGGAGCCCCGGGGTCTGTCGCGGGATCACGCAGGACTGCCGGACAGTCAGTGGACTATCGTGAAGAATATTGGTGATTTTAACAATGTGGATTGTATGTACCTTATAGTGTTTGTGTGTGGTTGAATATTTTTGGACGTAATCTTCAATTTTTGGATTTCCAGAGTCTTCATTTTACTGGTGAGTCTTTCATTAAATTAATAAAATATGCTGGCATACTGCAGATAACGGAATTTATGTATTATCGAATCATTTTTGTTTTATCAAATACAACCACTACTAGATTCGATCATTTTAATGTTAATAGCGTTACTAGATTCGTTACTAGATAATCATATTTTACTAGATAATCATACTGTTACTAGATAATCATACTATTACTAGATAATCATACTGTTTTATTACTTTTTTTAACATATATATTTATTTATTTATTTAATATCGTATTTAATTGATAATAGAATTTTACTAGATAATATATAATAACGATATTAGATTCGATCATTTTAATGTTAATAGTTTAATGTTATTGAATAATCATTTAATGGAAATAGCATCGGAAACGCAATATTTCGTGAATTAAAGTTTACAAATTTTCCATACCATGTGTTAAAAAAAAGGTTTAATAACTTGTTTACGAATTGTTTAAAAAAACTAACTTAACCTACCAAAATGTAGGTGTTTGAAGCTTCTTTAACCCTTTCAGACCTGAGATTTTTCATATATAAAGAAGTCCTTTAGGCCTTTTTTTAAATGGTACCCAAAATTGAGAAAATGTACCTACACAAGCGTGCGGGTACCTTTACAGATATACCTGTATATTACTTAATATTACTGTAATATTACTTATATCTATCATATAAACCGTACCCCCAAATTTTCATCCTTTTGGAACTCATGATAACCCACACAATTGTGTGGGCTGGGTCCGAAAGGGTTAAGTCCTATATCTCGAGTATTTATTGAGGCCGAAAAAATATTGTTGCAGTTTCAGAATAACACTTAATGAATAAAGTCGGGTGACGTTAAAAAATCAACAATTTAGAATAGAAACTGATTATACATAAATACGCAGATAATATTTGGAAACCTACCATAATCGATTTAATGTACAATGAGTGGTTATCACGTGTAAATTCAGTACTAATCAGCATTTTCAATAATTCGAAACTTTTAATCTGCAATACTTTCTGAGGTCCATTATTATTTTTTAAACATACACATACGAAGGTCATTTTTCTTTTATTACTGTGGGCTGCGTCATTATTCCAGTAAATACTGGAATATATGCATAATAGGAATATATTCAAATTTAAACATAGTTTCAAACATGTATGTTGAAAATATTTTAACATTAAACTAACTACCAAAAATTATTTGACTTTGTTGTTATATATTATTTTGACAATGAATTGTACTTTTTTGACTAGATATTTTTATATTAAATCCTTTATTACTTAACATATATTAAATATTAATGACTGTTTCTTTCTTTTCTCACATATAATTTTATTTATATTATTTAAACGAATCTTATATTATTGCCGATTATATAATGGAATTTCATTTGATTTATTATTTTATCTTTTAATATTTATTATTATTATTATTATTTTATTTTTTTTGAAGACCACAGTCTAGGGCAATTAAGTGTTATTAGCTTTTTACTAAAACTTGTACATCTGTAAGCAATCAAGCGCAAGCAAACTTGACTGTAATATTAGAGTCCTGTCCACCCTAGAACGGGCTAGTCCCAGTTGGGTAACAGAATCAAATAAGCAAAAGGTTAAGGTTTTGCCATTCGGTTCCTGTTATTTTTGTAAGCAAATCAATGTTTTATATTAATTAATTCTTAAATAAAAAAAATAAAAATAAATAGGGATCTATCTCAAAAATAATTAAAAAATAAAACACTAATAAATTCGATCATTGCAATGGTAATGTGATAAAATAGGTTAATAGTAATAACATTTTTTAAAAATAAACTTTTATTAAAATGCTCTGTCCCGAGCCAACTCTAGGTGCAGTAGCCATGTTATAGTGAGCGGGCTATCATAATTGAGTGCTGTACATAATTTAGTGTTTGCACTGTTGACATTTATAGAGTCCTCTCATTGTAAGCCAACCCTGGCAGCAGCAGCCCTGTCACGGTGAAACTTAGAATGGGCTATCATAATCGAATAAGAATAATTTATTTTCAAAAACCCGATCTGGGTATAGAAATTACATATCTAGTGGTATTTCTACAAATAAAATTACATTTCAAATTACTCATAAATTTATAAAAAGTCTATAAAAAACTAATAATTGAAAAAAAAACATAGAAATTCAAAAATTCAATAACAAAGACATAAAAACTAGAAAAATAAAAAACAGCAGAAATAATGGTTATCGAATCATGACAGACTAACCATACATCAAATGTTAGAAATAATAGTATAATAAAACTTAGGTGCACAAATTATTAACATATTTTTAAACATATATGTTAAGTATATTTTAACATTGAACTAACTATCAAAAATTATTTGACTTTGACAATGAAGTATACTTTTTAGACTAGGTAATTTTATATTAATAAATATTAATGACCGTTTCTTCCTTTTCTCACATATAACTTTATTTATTTTATTTAATCGAATTTTATATGATATTTATTGCAGATTAAATAATGGAATTGCATTTTATTTATTATATTATCTTTTAATATTTTTTTATTATTATTATTTTTTTATTTTATTCTGAAGACCACATTTTAGGGCAATTTAGTGTCATTAGCTTTTTACTAAAACTTGTATATTTGTAAGCAACCAAGCAATCAAGCAATCTTGATTGTAATATTGGAGTCCTATCCACCCTAGAACGGGCTAGTCCCAGTTGGGTGACAGAAACAAATAAGCAAAAGGTTAAGGGTTTGCCATTCGGTTCCTGTTATTTTTATAAGCTAATCAATGTTTCATAGTAATTAATTCTTAAATAAATAAATAAATAATAAATGAGAAAACATAGATAATTAGCGATTCAATAACAAAAATATATAAACTAGAAAACTAGAAAGCATCCAAAGAGTTTTACATAAACTACATTTAATAAGGATCAAACTATCGATCAACAATCAAGAAATAGAAAAATGTATCGACTCTCTAAAGAACAAAAAATCAACAGGTCTCGATGACATACCTGTTAGCGTAATTAAAATCAATAAACGCGTACTGGCACCTTGTCTAACATATCTTTACAATTTAAGCTTTTCAGAGGGAATATTTCCACATTGTTATAAAGTAGCTAATATTACACCGATATATAAAAAGGGCGATTCCACGAGCGCAGAAAATTATCGACCCGTAGCCCTACTGAGTAACTTCTCAAAAATTTTGGAGAAGGTCACCGAAAAACGACTAAGTTTCCTTGAAAAAGTTGGGGTCATTTCAGACGGTCAATATGGATTTCGGACAAAAAAAATCTACACAGAATGCCGCGCTGTCTGCATGTTTCATGATTGAGAATAGTCGAAACAAGAAGATGCATTCAGCAGGACTGTTCTGCGATCTAAGCAAAGCATTCGACTGTATCAATACCTTAGTAGACAAGCTAAACCATTATGGAATTAGAGGAGTGGCCAATTCACTCATAAAATCGTACCTACAAAATAGGCAGCAAGTGGTGGAGATTAACATAATTGATGGAATTGAATGAATTCTGTGCTGTTGACCGTTGAGGAATCCCCTCGTCGCGAGCTAACCCTGGGTACAGCAGCCATGTCATGGTGAAATTTAGAACGAGCTATCATAATTGTGCACTTTTTGTGGTAGGCATGACCTGATTCTGCAACCAGGGTTTGCACACAGGGTTTGTTTTTTAATTGTCCTGCTTTTTCTATTTAATTCATTATTTAATATCTGCCATGATTGTCTAGTTTTATTTAAATATGTTTTTAATAATTTTGAATAATATTGCTTTTTAGCTAATTTTATTTAATTCCGTAGGTCTTTTGTCATTTTTAATATGTATGTTCTAGTCGTTGATATGTTTTTTTATACATATAACGATTCCTGTAGTATTTTCTATTCAATTTGCATTTAGCTTGTAGTTCATTCGTGAAGGTGGTTTTATTTTTTTATTTAAAGTATATTCTTTTTTTTAACGATGGGAAAGATTTGTTGAAGCAGTTGATAACTTTCGATTGAAACCAATTAAATGCTTCGTTATCGTGTCGATTTTTTTTCATCGAAATTATATAATCGGTTGGACAGTCCATATCTCCAGAGTAGGGTGAGCATACGAGCATCTTCTCGACTTACATGCGATCTATTTACTTGTCACGTCATTAAACAAATTATGGTGCCAATTAGTTATTGCCAGAGCTATTGAAATTGAAATTGAAAAATATTTATTTGCAGCTGTTGTTATAAAAAACATATACAAAAAAACAAGAACACACAGATTAAAAATTAAAACTGTAAATAGACAAAGACTATGAAATAAAGCTACAAACGCTGCAAATTAGGGGTATCCTCAGGATATCTCTTATCCTGGTTTTCAGGACACACCTATTAATTATTGGTACATATATGATTTTAAAATAAAATAACCAAATCAAATAAATCTTAAAATAAAAAATCCAAATAATCCTAATCAAATAAATACACAAATCGAAATAATCAAAATCAAAATATTTAACATCAAATGATATTAAAAGAAAATGCATGCATAGTATGTAGGTTTTAACAAAATTGAGTTATTTAACCATGATAGTAGTAGATCTTTTGTTAAGGCGATCCGTAAAAACCTGTAGATCAAATCAGATTGAATCGAGTTAGTAACCCACATTCTTACATGCACTACAGACACACAAACACGCACACACACACACAGACTCTCTCTATCACAAAAATACACACCAACACCATAAACCAACACCCCCAAAGACACACACATGGCGTACTACCACGACCCGGTGGCATAGTGGTATGTTGCCTGATCTTAAGTACATTGTAAGGTTCCGGATTCGATTCCCGGCTGGGTTATCATTTTTCGTTGGGATACAATTACAATCGCCACTCATAGCAACATACGATTCTCAAACTGTCAAATAGTCATAAGAACATACGATTTCCAAACTGTCACTAACTCAAGTTCACACACACGTTTCATTATCACACTTACACTTTTTTGTCACTTTGTCGTGAAGACCTTCCATATTTTCATATGCAAGCTCTTCACTAGGGGGGGAGCCATGTTGGAGCCCTGTCGGTCCAACATACCCACAACAAAAAAGTAATTTCCACAGAATGGAAACCGCAAACTCGCTCAAATCTACACGAGGCAGCTGCAGTTAATTTTCAACTAAATTCGGCAATTTATGCACAGTCAAGCGATGACTCATGTCATTTCTTCTGATCGAGACACATGTCGCACCCCACTCATAGCTATTACATCACCTCTTACGGTATAAAACGCAGTACATTTCGATCGATCGAGATCATTCCCTTGGTGGACAAGTACACGGCTATATATCATTCCCTTGGCGGATAGTTACCGCGCTCTACGCAATCATTTCCTTGGCGGATAGTTACCGCGACTACGCTTCATTATCAAGCAGTACCTGCATTATCCGCGATACCGATCGTCAAGCCTCGCTCCTCGACTACACACTTCGGACACACTACTACGGCTTCACCTCGCTTCCACACTAATACACTACGGCGAAATAACAATCAAGGCGTTAAGAAGTGGCGACTCACTTCAACCTTCTGATTAAATACTTCTACTTCGACATCCACGACTTTCATTCACGGAGAAAACTTCACAATGAGATCCACCCTTCGCTCACAATCAATTGGAGTCTAGTGAAGGGTGGCAACTCTCACAACTTCAAATGCAATAACAAAACACATACTTACACTCATGTTACACACACACATACATATAAACCTTTCATATAGTGTTATATGTAAGAGAACAAACATACTTACAAATTTAAAAATCTTTTCTGTTTTCGTTGTATAAAGCATATTTTGTATTCCTTGTAATATATTGTCAATAATTTAAAACATTATGTGTTGTTTATATTTTATTAATTTGCTGTGCTGTGTTTTTAATACAATGAAACGCTCAATTCAGTGTTGCCAACAGACGACGATGTAAGAGCAATTAATTTGTCAAGCATATTTACGTTTTGTGTCGCTGCCATAGCACCACACGACATATGCAGGCGGATAGCGTGGGTGGTTCGCTAGCCAGCAAATGTGTTCACACATAATTTCACTGCTTGTGTCAACTGTGTAACCAGCCGCGATATAGTAAAACCGAATCAAATTTGCATAGAATTTCAAGCTTCTTATATTTATGCAATATCGTGTATCTATGGATCGGCAAACCAGCATGCATCGGCGAGAGAAAATAATCTCATTAAAAATTCACAGATGATATTCTACATTTATTCCAAAGATGGCTGAAATCTAATAATTCAAGTCTCAAACTACGATATTAATGAATTTCCATTTTTCAATTTGTCTACATTTACATTGTTTATATATTTAAATTTATGTATTTATCCATAACAACAATTGGTTAGGGCCCCTAACACTAAGTCGAGTTATTCTGATTCAATATATTCGGTTATGCATTACGATTATATTATAAATATGTTGATAGTAGATTATATTACAAATAATTAGAGTACACATAATTTACATAATATTGTGGATGACCTGATTTATCTTCCATTAACTGTTTTAAGTAACAGTAGTCCTGTTTTAAGTGGGTCCGCTTATACAACCTTGTGGAACTTCTTTTGTGATAGAAGGTGGTTGGCGCAGTATCTTAGTATGATTGAGTTACTGCGCAGTAACTCAAATATGATTCTAAGAGCAAATATGATTCTAATTCCTCGTCATAATACTGATTTCTACTCATACTCTTTATGTGTCCATGGTGTGAGACTCTGGAATGATCTCCCAGCAAATATTCGAAACTCTTTGGAATCATTCCAGACTCACCTCACAAGTACTACTTTTTTTTAAAGAAGTAACCAGTTCTTTCCTTTCTCCCTCTTTTTTCTCACAATGTTATCTTCTCGGGCATGCTTAGTTTTAAATAGTAGTTAGTATTAGTAAAAATAGACCTCCTCGTCACATTAAATTCAATTAATTATACGTAAATGTAATCTTGTCTACAAGTATGCCAAATAAATAGCCAATAGTATGCCAAGTATGCCCTTTCTTCTACATAAACGACCTATGTCAGTTAACAGTAGGTAAAATCATCACATGTGCGGATGACACTGTAATACTCTTCAAGGGTTCAAACTGGCATAACACATTTGAGAAAGCCAACGAGGGCATCGAAATTGTTAGAAATTGGCTAGGAAACTTTATGTTAACTCTTTATGTTGGCAAAACCAAATAAATGCCATTTCGTATAAACATCAGGGGTCAACCCACTACTAATAAAACTATTGTAAAACACGAATGCGATAGCAAGAGTCTTGCAATTGTCAGCCTTTGCAAAGAGAAATATCTAGGCATCGCTCGAGATTGCTTCCTCCGTTGTGACTCTCATATACATAAAGTGGCTACGAAGGTGCGAATCCTTGGATATGTTTTCAAAGAACTGAGGAATATTCTGGATTCCAAAACGCTAAAACTGTTTATCATGCTTTATGTGAATCGCTTATTACTTACGGCATAATTTGATGGGATGGATGTGGTGAAACCCTGCTAGAGCCATTGCAAGTTGCGCAGAAATGTATACAAAAAAATATTCTCAGCAGACCATATCGCCATCCCACCAATGAACTTTATATGGAAGCTAAAATCCTTTATTGTAGGCAACTTTTTCTAAAAACTTCCCTCTTAAAGCTATTTTTCTACAATAATTCAAATTTAGGTATAATTCTGAACCGAAGACCAACGAGACAAGTTTTAGAAAATATCTTAATAATACCCAGGATGAAAACATCATTTGGACAAAGACATTATTCTTTCAATACGCCGAGATTTTACAATCTGATCAATATGGAAATACAATTGAGTTTACATTTAAAGTATTGAAAAATAAAATAAAGAAATGGCTATGGAGTCATGACAGACTAACCACACATAAATATCTAGAAATTTATTTATTTATTTATAACGTACAAGAAAAAAATACAAGGACATGCATACTGTTGTACATGAGGTTATAGTTTAATAAAACTTAGGTGAACAAATTATTAACATATTTTTAAATATGTATATTGATTATATTTTAACATTGATCTAATTACCAATAAATATTTAATTTTGTTGTTATATATTGTATTGACAATGATTTCTACTTTTTTTGACTAGCTATTTTCATATTAAAAAAATATATTATTTAACGTATGTTAAATATTAATGACTTTTTCTTTCTTTTCTTACTTATAACTTTATTTTTCTCTTTATTTCAGTATTAAGTGTATTCTGTTTGTAATACTCTATTTAATGGAATATTATGTTCCATTTAATGCCGATTTTATAATGGAATTGCGTTTTTTAAGATCACATTTTAAAGCAATTTAGTTTTATGAGCATTTTACTAAAACTTTTACATAATTTATTGTAATATTAGGGTCCTGTCCACCCTAGAACGGGCTAGTCCGAGTTGGGTGTCAGAATCAAATAAGCAAACGGTTAAGAGCCGTATTACAAAATAGCGTAGGTATTCTTTTAAAATGAGTTGAAAAAATGAACGCATTTTTTTTTGGATGTAACTATAAAAGATAGGATAAATAAATAAATAAATAAATAAATAACTATTCAACCCTGGGAGAAAAACCGCGGCACTGAGCGCTCTTCTCTTGCGCAAGCAAATATATACACAATTTCTAATTGTTTTTTGCAGTGTTTTCTCCTTTCTAATGACAATAATTTATATTATGTCGTATTGCTAAAAGAGTGAACTTTAATATAGTATAAGTATTATATAAGAATCTTATTTTATTTCTGAGAAAATTAGAATGATACAGGAAGATTTTTTTTTAATTTTGTGTAATTGTAAGTAATGTATACCTTGGATATGTGGTCAAAAAACGAAAAAATAAAGCCGTAGTGTACATCAAGAATACATGACGGACATAAAAAAAAATAGTATACGGTTTTCGTTGTAGTGATATTACTGTATTAAGGAGCTCAAAGTTTGCCTTCCGAGCGTTTTACGAATAACGACTTTCGGAAAATGGGCTGAATAAGTAAATAATATTCGTTATATCTAAAATTAAAGGCCGCTATGGTCAACATCAAGAAATGGTCCAGGTAATTCAGTAATTAAAGTTTGTAGAAATCTCTTCATTTCTTGGAATTAGAACGCCAAAAATCCACTTTTCTTGCCTTTCTGGAAAAAATATGTGATACGGCTCTTAAGGTTTTGCCATTCGGATCCTGTTCTTTTTGTGAGCAAAATCAATGTTTTATAGTAATTAATTGTTAAATAAATAAATAAACTTCTTCTTCTTTTTCCCTGCTCTGTTACGATCCTATCGTCGTCGTAACAATTCGAAAGATAGCCCAAAAAACTTCTCGGAAATTTCTCGGTTGCGCGATAATCTTTCCGTTACGTCGTCTGGAGAATCTTGTGGAGGCAATTCGCTAAATGATCAACCGAGCATGTCCGAATATTCGGTTCACAAACTCCGTTGCCAACGCAACAAACAGTATCTACAGAAATATGTAACAGCAATATTAACAGATAATGAGGAAAAATTGGGAGTTTAATTAAGACCATATTTGGATCATAAGTTGAAGATCATATTGGATGTCCTGATGAATATCATATCATACTAGAAGTCCCGAGGGTTAGTTGCGGGGAAATGAAGGGGAGGGGGGTTGTTCAAATGTTGTTTTCATCAATTTTTCGCAGATATTTCGGAAACCCTTAGGAGTAGCATTATGACTACTTCTCCCCACCGGGCGCTGTTGCAGTTTGACCACTAAGACCGATGTGTGTAGGGTCGGTCAATCGCACGGGTCAACACCCATCCGGCGGCCTCCACGCAGAAGTGCGAGCCCGGGTAGGATTCTGGCCTGCGGGACAGTCTTCCTCAGGAGTCAACCTTCGGGCGCTCCTGTACGGTTTGCGCACCGTGCGGCCGGGAGCCGCACAGCCGGGAGAGTCTGGAAGCAGTAATGTTTTCTATACAGCGGATGTAGTTATGAACCTTACGGCAACTGATCTTGAAAGGATTATTCAGTAACCTGATCCCGGGTGAAGAGCTGGGCAAATGATGCCGTGGTCCGCGATAGATTCGGTAGACATCGTATCACCGCTATGTAAAATATACACCCACTTGGGTGAGCATTACCTCTAACCTGAGGAGGTGAAACAATCTGGCGCCAAAAGCCTGTTGAGGTTCTTAAATTACACGAGGCTTAGCGCAGAACTATAGTAGGTGACGAACACAATAGATCAGCAATGGTTGCAGTGTTACAAGGCTCATAAAGACCTTAGGAAAGCCCCAAACAACAAGTTTTAAAAAATCACCGCTACGTAAGGAAGAGGATCGCGTAAGCGAACTCGATCCTGTAACCAGTCAGGATATGGGAGGTATCCTTAAAGTTATTTCCAGACGGAGATATTCTTCCAAACTGATAGTCAGGAGACAAGGCTGCCCGCTGGGTCTTTCCCGGTGCCTCGCCATAAGGCGTTGATCTCTGACGGGCATGTTGGAATTGATAGACAGTATATTTGTATTGTCTCTAAGTCTTTTACGCTTATCCCACGGCTGAAAAAACAATCTCATATCGTTATACCAGCTTGGGGTGACGGGTTCGACCGTTGTAGTTAACACCGCCCGTGCTACTTCTTCCCACCACCATCATGGCTTAACCCCCACTGCCTAGGTCTCATAGTCAGGGAGCTACTAACTATGAGTATTTTTTTGGGTACTGATTTTCTTAGTCACCAAACATCGATAGTAATAATAATACAGCGACTTATTCTAAGTAGCGGATATGTATTTTGTAGGGGGTTTCCATTGGGTTGAGCTGGAAAATGCTGTTTACAATACAAATGTGCTACACTTTTTTTAGCACTATTAAAATCATTTTACTGTCAAGTCGCATGCAACACTGATTAGAAAAAATAATCTGGCAGATCTATTTATTTATTTATTTTATTTTATTTTTATTGGAATTATCAAATTAACCATTTACAATAAGTATAATATTAAAACAAATGGCAAAAACTTTCCTCTTTCATTCACTGGCTAGTGTTGCCCAACTGGGATATACCCGTTCCAGGGCAAGCAATTTATATTTTTACATTTAAAACGAGGGTCGTTGAACCAACCAAACATAATAATAATAATAATTAAAAAAAATATATAATATAGGTAATATAATATAGGTATGGCAAATGTGTCTGGTACCCGAAAAACCGAACAAAGTGGTGGCTCTTTTTTTGCAGAATGAAAATTGGTCATATGATACTTAACATTAAAACGATAGATTAGGATAACATGTGTATAGAACAGATTTAAATACTTTTACAAACTGGTAAAAAAAGTAATCTTCTTCTTCTTAATATATATAAATTACGTGTCACGTTGTTTGTCCGCGATGGACTCCTAAACTACTTAACCGATTTGAATCAAATTTGCAGACAATGTGCAGTTTGATCCAACTTGAAAGATAGGATAGCTTACGTCTTAATTTATAGTCGCGATATTATTTTATTGCAATGTCTATTATTTGACATTCGCAATTATCTGTTAGTTCCAAACGATTTTAACAGATGGCGTTATCTATTGAGTAATCCATAGATGGCGCTGCTATGTTAAACCTACAAACGTCAAAGTCGGCCAAGCGTTATTCTAAATTCAAAATATTGTGAAGGTAATACAGTGAAATTATTCCTGCTTTTTAATTATTTGTGCTTCATTGTTCAAAACTCTTTAATTAAAATATATACATGTAAGTATTATCACATAGTTATAAAAGTGGAATAACTGCAGTATAGGAACCTCTCTCCAATTTTTTTCATTTTAATGCTAAATCTGGAAGAAAATTGTGTCGGTCCCTATAAATAAGCGAGATATAGGCATTCAAAGTTTAAATTTTAAAAACAGGCCAAAATAATATAATATAAAAATGGATGTTGGTATATCTGTATGCCCGTCTGTCCGAGTTTAATAGACTCCGAAACCGTTTGACCGATCACCATGAAAGTTGGCATATATATGTATTTTTTATGGTTAAGGTTTTTATATATATCCGCTTTGTTGCAACTTTCAACTAGACGGCGCTGCAGCACACCAACTTCTATACTGCTCAACCGATCGCCATGAAAATTGGTATACATTGGTATTTGAGAAAAGATATAACACGGGCAACGCCGGGTAATACCACTCGTATATATATATATATATATATATATATATATATATATATATATATATATATATATATATATATATATATATATATATATATATATATATATATATATTATAATATTATAAAGAGGTAAAGTTTGTGAGGTTGTAGGAAGTAATCTCTGGATCTACTGAACCGATTTTGAAAATCTTTTACCAATAGAAAGCTACGTTATTTGTGAGTGTCATAGGCTATATATTATTCCGAAAAATTAAAAGACTTTTTTGTGGTAGTCGGATTTCCGAAGTAAGTCGGAAAAAACGGTCGAACGAAAACGTTTCTAACTACGCTGCCTTAACGATGAGAGATATAAGATTAAGTTCGGGAGAAAAGTTGTAGAGCTTGATAATGCCTACAAAAAAGTCAGCAACAGCATATGTCTAACTTTTATATTTAAGTAACAAAAAGTAGTATTTTATATTTAAAAAATAATTTAAATCGTTAGGTCATGTTTATTGGTCATATTTTCAATAATTATGAAATATTATCAAAATAAGTAAATTTATCGTCTCAAGTGTTTAAAACAAAAGACTCTTCGCTTTTACTGCATATAATTTCCCCTTTACTGCATAAATAGTTAGAGATAATACGCTCACCAATAAGACACTCACAAGAAGACACTCACAAATAACGGTATTTATTATAGTCAAATTGGCATGCAAATACATACATACATATGCAGTAAAAATATAACCCTTTATTTGGCAGTCAGGAAATACATCATAGCACTCAGTACTAACCGAACCACACTCATAATTTCATCACAAGTAAAAAGTTTTACCGCCCAACGAAGTGGGCACGGGTCAGCTAGTAATATATAAATATTCACTTCTAAATTTTGGATTTATTTCCAACAAAGTAATATAAAGATTATCATGCGGATTCCATATAACTGCATTCGTTTCCAATCTACCGTCTACTGACCAACCTTCAATCTAGTCGTGCACTTAGAGGTGTCAACTACAACGGGCGAACTTGTCATCTCAGGGAGTTTGAATGATAATGATCTTTCTATCTCCCGTCAGGCGATCATAGAAGACTTAGAGACGAATACAAAATATCTACCGTCTATCTAAGCCAACATGCCCGTCAGAAGCCAACGCCTTTCGGCGAGGCACCGAAAAGATACCCAGCGGGCAGCCTTGCCCCCCAGACTACCAGTTTTGGAATGATATCTCTGTCTGGAATTAACCATCAGGATACCTCAAACCTTCCGACTGGTTACTTGTTCGAAGCCGCTTGCGCGACCTCTAGCTGCCGTATTTTCAGCGGTGATTCATTTTGAATCTATCGCGGACCATTAGCATCTTTTGCCCGGCTCTGAATTCAGAATCAGGTAGTCAATTGGTCGTTTCAAGAGTGGTTGACGACATGTCAACATCCACCGCCGCTGCTTAGGAAACAGTATATTTCCATAGTCTGCAGACTCCTTCAGCAATTAGTCAGTGCACAACCCATCGACAACCCAAGTTGCTGGTGAATTGCCTTCATGTGCAACCGACGGCTTGTGCACCAAATAGAGTTGTCAAATACAACGGGCGAACCGGTCACCTCAGGAAGTTTTAACGATTAGTCGTTCTATCTCCCGTGAAGTGAGCGCAGAAGACTTGGACAAAACAGTCCGCTGTCAAGCTCCGCCACATGCCCGTAAGAGGCCAACGCCTTAACCGCGAGATAACCAGGTGTGTTACCCAGCGGGCTTACACTCACGCCCATACTTCCAATTGCGACCAGATTACTCCGGTCTCTCGATTGGTTACGAGTTCGAGGTCGCTCGCGCGGTCTTCTCCCTTACGAAGCGGTGAAACGGTGCATACCGAATCTATCATGGACCACGGCATCCTTTGCCCGGCTGTTCACACAGGATTGGGTAGCCGATGGTCGTTTCAAGAGCAGTCGCCGTAAGGTCCGCAACCACCCCCGCTCTTTAGAAAACAGTACTGCTTCCAGACTCCCCCGACTGTTAGTCAGAGTGCACAGTCGATTGGCTTACGCCGCACGGTGTGCAGACCGTCCAGGAGCGCCAGAAGTTTGATTCCCAAGGGAAACTGGCCATAAGGCCAGAGTCCTACCCAGGCTCGCACTTCATGCGTGGAGGCCGTCGGATAGGTGTTGACCCGTGAGTGCGACCAACCCTGAACAAAATGGGTTTCCGTGGCCAACTCAGCGAGGGCCCATTAACTCCCAGTTCACCTGCAGTGAGTCCTGAGACGCGAGTGTCCTACCCGGGGTAGTCTTACACACGAGGAGGCTATTGAATAGGAGCTGAATCGTCAGTTGGATCGATCAAAACACAGTGGATCTTATGGCCCAAGCCGCAACCAAACAGTTTGCTACCAAATCTAGGTGTGCATTGTGAAAATGTGATATCGATAAATAAATATCGATGAATAAATACGTACGTAATGAGGATATCGATATATACCATAAATACGTAACCAACGCGACGCAAAATAACAGTATAATGATAACATTTCCAAGTGAAAAACCGGACGCGCGATGACGAATAATAAAAGTGTAAAAATTGCGCTCGTAAAATTAGCATGGAAGCGAATTCTTGCTACGAAACGGCGAAAAAACAAATTAGCGGCTGCCAGTTATGCTAATTTTAATTGCTAATAATCGTAGATGCAGCCACCCGGACGACTGAATGCATTTGCGAATTCGTATTACTTAATTAACTATTCGTGAGAATAAAAAAAACGGTTTTGTCATCCCGAAATTTCCTGGCAAGTAGCCAAGGAGTTATGGAAGGCTTTGAGAGTGATTTGTCACAGGAGTAACCTGCACCGTGCGGCGATGAACCAGTGGTGGTGTCGACTACACGGGACCTGTCACCCCAGGCTGGTATAACGATATGTGATCATTCTTTCAGCAGTGGGATGAGCGTAGAAGACTTAGAGACAAGACAATCTACAGTCTAGCTCCGCCAACAAGCCCGTTAGAGGCCAACGCCTTACGGCGAGGCACCGGAAAAGGTACTCAGCTGGCAGCCTCGCCCCCTAACTACCAGTTTTAGTAGGATATCTCCGATTGGAGTAAACCTTCAGGATACCTCCATCCTCCTGACTAGTTACGGGTCCGAAGTCGCTTACGCGGCCTCTACCTATTGTAATTACAGCGGTAATTCAATTTGAATTTATCGCGGACCTGGGCGTTCTTTGCCCGTATCGGATCGAGTGGGCCAAGGTCATTTCAAGAGTGGCATGACAGCAGGTCAACATCCACCCCCGCTGCTTAGGAGGCAGTATATTTCCATAGTCTCCAGACTCCTTCAGCACAACCGATTGGCATCGCCGAACGGTTCGCCAACCGTCCAGAAGCGCCGGAAAGAGTATAAACAAACAAACAAACAAGCTGGCGAAAATTTATTGCCATTTCGGCCCAAAAAGGCTACTGTGTACCAAATTTCAAGCCTATAGGTCTAATATTTCGAAATTGAAATATGACTATTACGCCTCCTGGTGGACCGATTTCAACCACAATCATTTCAACTCTTACACTCTTACCAATAAAATTATCTTATAACCGCGTTAAACCCTTGTTATTGTTATACCCGGTATAGCCGAGTTATAACGAAGTTGTAAAATCGTGACCAATAAATCAGTTATAACGCGGTTATAACTACTCCCTGAAACCAAAGACAAGACATATTTCTAGCATGGCAACGCCCGCTTGGAAGCAGTGTGGCCAACTGAAGCGGCATGAAATGCACATGAAATGTCACTTTTTGTTGTCAGAAAGCCCGTGCCCATTGTTTTGTTACGCGAATGCTGATCGAATTTATAGTGGTATTTTGCAGGTCAGCTCTCAGGATATCGATGATTCTTGCGGCGTATGGCTTAGTGAAACGATATTTAGTTTTAAAATTGTAATCATCCAAATCGAACGGGTCGTATCGCAATTTGAAAATTTTTGGTCGCCTATCACGACGCATTTTGATTTCTTCCAATAAATCCAGATCGATCATATCATCCAAGTCGACAAAATCCATTATTCGGCTAAAACGCAGGATTTCACAGCAGTATAAAAGGCGTATCCTCATCGTAACACGGCTATTACAACGAAAGCGCACGATTCGCGAACGAGAAGTCCGCGTCCGCGGCTGTCAGGTGGCTGTCAGTTTGAAACAGCTGTTACGCCGGTCGGCCATTTTTAAGTTAATACTCCGTTAAACCGCTGTTATACCTGGCCTAGGGGTGGTATAGCGGAGTTATAGTGCGGATGGAAATCCAGTACCACTATTCCATGCTTATACCCGAGATGATCAGTGGTGTAAGCTATACCGCGTTTATTGGTCACAGATTTTCTTATACCTAGTAATAACAGAGGTATAAATTTTACAACTCGTTTATTGGTAAGGCTGTTAATATAATGTTTGCATGCCAAATTTCAGCTCAATCGGATTTCGCGTTTGGACGCTATTGTGGAGGAATGCACAGACACCCAGACATACTTACATCTCGAAATGGGCTTAATCGTCTCAGGTGGCTCAAATCCAATAATTCCATTTTCTCCCTGCTCCAAAAATTGTTAAAATGCTAAAATCTTTTTTGCAGCTTTCCTTATACCTCTTAATCCCGATTAAATATCAGATCGGTTTTACTCAAAACAGATTTCCCATATATTTATATATTATCTGTATTTCTACGTATTGGCGAAGAATTTTAATAACAATATTTTTACGTATTTACGTTGAATTCATATTCAGGACTTTTCGCTAAATACAAGTATATATTTTAAGGGAATAATCGGGGTTAAAGTGATTGAATAGAGCTAAAATATTTTTTTTGCGGGTTTCCTAGTATCTCGTAATCTCTGTTAAATATCAGATCGGTTTAACTAAAAAAAAACCATATAAATGCATACAAAATAAATTCAGGATTTTTTCCCTAAATATCTCTTGAAGGAAATCATCGTTGTGGATGTGATCGAAAAGGGCTATTTTTGCTGTTTTTTTAATATCTCGTAAGCCCGATTAAACATCAGTTGGGTTTTATCACGAAAAGTTTCTCCAGAGATAACATTTAGGAATTTTCCCTAAACATCTATTGAAAATCGGAATAATAAATTATTTTAATCTAGTGTTCGTATATTAGGAGGCTTTATACGGTGAATTGTGAGTTAGTCCACAAAAAAAGCATGCAATGGTTTCGTAGACTAATAGCATTAGCATTGAATTTGTTATTAAAATACAAATAAAATAGAATCTCTTAAATATACTAGAATTTGTAGAAAGCACATAACTGGGAAACGAACTGTAGGCAAATGGAGAGGTCCCAGCGCACTTCGGCTTCGAAGCCCACACTTCAACGCCTGTAATATATATACATATAGTAACACTCCACGAACTTCATATCGTCGCCTTACAATTATAACTCGATAACTCGAATTTAGTAATTCTGAGATAAACGCTCTTATTAACACGCTTTTATTAGGTCGACCTGTATGTAACTATGTAATAGACTCTAAGGTAACTTATTTAACCATCTTCCAAGGATCGTAGCGTCATGAAAATTGGCAGCTGTATGTAGTTCTGATGACAATACAATAATATGGTACTGTCGAACTGATCTGATGATGGAGTCGGAAGATATGAACTGGAACTTCACGATGGAACATGGTATCATAGCTGTGTTTGGACTTGTTAGAAAAGTCTTGGAATGAACTTTGACCACGATTAGGTTTCAAGGTGTGATGATGTGGTTTTTACGTGCATTTATGAAAGCGTGTTTTTAGTGTTTTTTTTAAACTATTAATTTATTGTTTTAAAGTTTCAACTCGTCCATCATTTTTGATTTGTATAAAACTAATAAATGGACCTAAATACTAACCTTAACCTAGATAAGTGGAGATATCTAGTTTTTGCGTTACAACAGCAGACAGTGCTACGAACATTCAGCTAGATAAGTCTACATATCGATATTTAGTATTATATTATAGCTGGAGCTGATTATTAACTTATCAACCACCGTTAACTCCTAAGGACAGTGGAATTTCAGTTATCTGGTTTTAGGGAATATGGAGCTGATATTTTACATCTTGAATGAAAAAAATATTTATTTGCAGCTGTTGTTATAAAAAACATATACAAAAAAACAAAAACACACAGATTAAATATTAAGACGGTAAATAGACAAAGACTATGTAATAAAGCTACAAACGCTGCAAATTATGGGTATTCTCAGGATATCTCGTATTCTGGTTTTCGGGACACACATAATAATTATTGGTACATATATGATTTAAAATAAAATAACCAAATCAAATAAATCCAAAAATAAATAAATGTAAATAATCATAATCAAATAAATACACAAATCGAAATAATTAAAATCAAAATATTTAACATCAAATGATATTAAAAGAAAATAACTAAATAAGTTTAAAAATCTACGAATAAAAAATCAAAATAATAAAAATAAAAATATTTAACATCAAATAATCATATTACAATTTATAAATAAACGAAGACAATAGTAATAATCAAATTAACAAATAATTATCCGACCGATTCCATACAACCGATTCCGACAACCGATTCCATACAACCGCAGAATAATAGTAAAAACTGCACTGGAAACGGGTAGTTTTGTGCTTGGGTATTATAGCAAGTTGTTCACGTGTCCGTGTTGAATGAACATGCCGGTTACAGGACCACGTCATAATCGAGTAAAGATATCGCGACTGTTTATTGCGTACTACCTTGAGTACAAGGGTCGCAAGTTGGAGCTGCCTTCTTTTACTCATATTCAACATGGAAGCATCTTTTGGCATACTTATCTCAAAACTGCCAATTTTCGAGTTATCAAGTAAGGCGACGATATGTTCTCTACCTATCACCGCTTTTATTGAGAAATGTCACTATATTAATCAAACCAAAAAATCACGTTTTCGAAGTCAGGGTAAGGAGATGTCCGATTTCATTAATTGCCCGGCCGCCTGTCAAGATTAAACCCTGATAAATTTAACTTTATTTATCAACGGCGATAACGTATTGGTTCATATCCGTTTCCTTTTGCGTTTCTTGTTTTTATTTCTTTTAATGTTTATCGAGGCCCGTAATGAGGTCGTATGATGGTGTCAAGATAGAGAGACTTGTGGGAACAGCCTTTGGGGTAACGACCCCAGCCGAATCTTGGGCTGCATTGTAATTTTAATAAAACTGTCACATTTATTTATTTATTTATTTATTTATTTTCATAACAAATCAACATTACAGTTTCTACCAATCTGTTGATATGCAATATACACATAAATATAAAAAAAATAGAATTCTTACAGGTACATACATAACATGTTTAAATAAGCGTTAAATACAAATACCGGCATTAAAGGTGCGATTCCACCAAAATAGTGTGCAGCACATTTGCTTGCAGACATTTTGTGCAAAACTCCAACAGTGCAGGTACTAAGCTGGTGTCGCATTTGGCTTCCGTCTCCACTGGTAAGGCTGTGCGTAACTTTTGTAAGCGCACAGTTCAGCACACTTGTGCGCGAACATGTTCACTGAGCAGAGTTTCTGCCGAGACAGTTCAGTAGTTAATATGAACGGGCAGGAAAACGTAGTGCTTTGTGCTGCAGCATGTGTTTTACTATGTAGTCTCCAGGAAGAAACCGCGATGTTGGGTGAGGCCGTTACTACAGCGACGGAATGAAGAAACGAATAAATTTCTAGAAGAAATAAAAATAGATCCATTGACTGGATTTAAAAACTTCACACGTATATCTTGCGAAGATTTTGAGTTGCTGGTTAATGTAACTAGTCCTTTTATTGCTAAGCAAGATACCAACTACAGAAAATGTGTCCCTGTTTCAATAAGGCTTGCAATCACCTTAAGATATCTTGCTACTGGAGATTCTTTTGCAAGTTTAATGTTCTTATTTAAAGTTTCAAAAGAGCTTATTGCTCGGATTGTACCTGAGACTTGTAAGGCGTTGATAAGCGTGTTGAAAGAAAATATTAAGGTAAGAAAATAAAAATAATATACCATTTTATTTTAGTCACTTTTATTGCATTACATTTCATGCCAAGATATTGTTCTTTCTTGATCTTTTACGCCATCATTCTGACGTAAAAGATCTGAATAATCATTATCGCGGACCTGAAAACTTGAAGCCGGTCCTTGACTCTGACAATTTGACGAATCTGAATACGGTGAAGGCATTGGAGTTGTAACATATTTTCCAGTACCAATAATAGCGTCATACAATAAATTATCTATATCCCTTTGTACTAAAATCTTGGTTCGCTCATCTCTAATTTTCCTTAATTTCGTTGCGACGGCTGCAGCAAAAATGTCTTCGTCATCAGGTTTTTTTGCTTCCATCTGCTTGTTTACGTTATTCATAATGGACAAAGCTTGGGCGATTCTCGGGTCTTCATCGACAATACGGCGTTTAAGCGAGTTCTTCGGAGCCTTAAACTTTTCGACTGGCCTTTCATGAAGAGACTCTTGATCTTCATTTACTGTGTCATTCTGGATAATAATATCTTGTGATACCTGAAATAGTAATAAAATTTCCTTTAAGACATGTTGGAAGAAGACCCCCTGGCGATGCGAAAAACATAAGAGAAGAATTTGCACATTATTTCCAAACTGACATGGGAATGGTGCCATGGCAAGAAACACTGGCGTAAATAGTATAGGTATCTAAGTAATAATATTAGAGGTAAGAAAATAAACATTTAAAACGTACCTACCTGTTCATTTATTTCGTCGTGTGAGTTCAAGCTGACGTTCGGCTCATCCCTTCCATGAAAGAAATTCAAATATGCATAAGCAAACCATTTCGGCTTATATATATCTAAAATCCCAGAACCTGAAGATTTTGAGTCCGCGATTTTCTTCTTTTCTCTTCGGTATTGAGCCAAAATAATCTTCCATTTTCTCATTACCTCAGTCGAGTCACAATTGAAACTTTGCGCCAACTCTTGAGTGGCGTCGTGTTTTTTGTTTTTATTTTTATAATCACTGTGACTAGAATCCCATAATACAGGATAAGTTTCAATAGCTTGAATAAAATTAATAATTTTATCATTCGTCCAATCCATATTTAGCTTGGTTAATTAACAATGTACGCGCACAAATCAATGTTTTCACTCCGGTAGCGGAAGCAAGACTGAGTTCGCGCACAACAGGTTTGTACACGTCGACGCGAGTCCACTGCCTGCATGTGTGCGCGCACAAAAGTATACAGATGTGCGCGAACATTTCTAGAATGTTCGCGCACAATTTGTTATTGTTTGGTTTAGTGAGTCGACCAGAATAAACATTTGTGTCGCACAATGTGCATTGCAGTGCCGCACAGTTCTGCACACTGGTGGAATCCGCCCTGAATAGAAAAACTTACAAACTTACAGTACATAAGAGTGAAAACAGTTTATATTATTCCGCCATAAACAAGTAGCGCAATGCCCACACCTTGAAGAGATGCGGGCTCGCTGTAAAAATATCAAAGTCTGGCGCTGTCGAACATAGCGCATTTATGTGCCGCAAAGCTCGTGTAAGCAGACTCCATCGACTTAGGTTGGTGCGCGAGGACGGCTCCGCAAATAGATTATGAATGCGAGCACGATTATAATTGTCCGGGACAAAGAGACAAACCTTCTCTAACACCAATCTATACTAATATTATAAAAAAGTAATGTTGTAAGTTTGTATGTAGGGGGGTAACTTCCGAAACTACTCATCTGGTAAATATATTAAAAAGAATAAAAAACACGACTGCCGTTACAGAAAGTGAACTATTGTATTTATTATATAATTATTTTTTTTACGGTTTTGAAATATTTGCGGTTAATTTATTTATCCATATTGGTATGTACCATATAGACAAGTGTATATTTCCGGAATGTACTCAATCAGACCTTTCATTTGACACTAAACACGATAAATGTATGTCAATTTATTGACATTTAGGCAACTACTTACTTAATATTTGGACAGTTGCAGTACCCTATGACACTCGAGAACTGTACCACACACTTCTTAATCGGTTCAAGCGTTTAGAAGTTATGGTGGAATAAAGAAACGGAAATCATGCATAGATGAAGCCTGAACACATTACAGTTTTTTTTGTTGGGCAGTCGTGTAAAAAACCACTCATTATCGATATTATTATAGATGGCCAAATAAATTGCGATTAGCTCCGCCGTCAGAGCTATCAGCGCCACCTGAATTTGGCCGATGCAGAAGGTTACCAAAACGTAGAATGTATGTGAGCAATCTAATTTGGACGAGCAAGCTTTGGACAAAGACATTACTCTTTCATTGCGCCGAGATTTTACAATCAGATCAATATAGAAATAAAGATGAATTTGACATTTAGGGTATTCAAAAATAAATTAAAGAAATGGTTATCGAATCATGACAGACAAACCATACATAATAGTGTAATAAAACTTAGGTGCACACATTATTAACATATTTTTAAACATGTATGTTGAGTATATTTTAACATTGAACTAACTACCAAAAATTATTTGACTTTGACAATGAATTGTACTTTTTAGACTAGGTATTTTTATATTAAATCCTATATTACTTAACATATATTAAATATTATTGACTGTTTCTTTCTTTTCTCACATATAACTTTATTTATATTATTTAATCGAATTTTCTATTATATTTTAATATTTTATATTTTAATAATAAATATTTTAATATTTACTATATTATCTTTTAATATTTTTTTTTTATTATACTACATTTTAGGGAAATGTAGTGTTATCAGCTTTTAACTTACACTTGTACATTTGTAAGCAATCAAGCAATCAAGCAAACTTGAGTCCTGTCCACCCTAGAACGGGCTAGTCCCAGTTGGGTGACAGAAACAAATAAGCAAAAGGTTTTGCCATTCGGTTCCTGTTATTTTTGTAAGCTATTCAATATTTTATAGTAAATGTTTCTTAAATAAATAAATAATTAAATGCCATATATATATACCTATATATATATATATATATATATATATATATATATATATATATATATATATATATATATATATATATATATATATATATATATATATATATATATATATATATATATATATATATATATATATATATATATATATATATATATATATATATATATATATATATATATATATAGGTATATATATATGGCATTTATGTTAGTGGCATTCGAAATTTGAATTATTTCGTAATGTCACTTTCATTTATAAAACGGCCTTGCCGAAATGATCAATAGTTTAATTTTTAATTTTTTCGCTTAATTCGTCTCATTTGAAGGCATTTTGTGTTGCATAAGGATAAGCCCTATTTATGAGATATACGGATGAATAGTGATCGTTAGTCGACTGCAAAAGGACCTTTAAACTTACATTGCACCTGTCGAAAGTCGTGCACATCCGTAAGTATATCTCATTCAAACATAAGCATTTCCCAATACAACCTGGGATTTCCTTCGCTACTTTTTAAGTAGCTTTTACTAATTTTATTTTAAATAAAAACATGATCCTATAAACGGATTTCTTTACAAACCTTATAAAATATAACAATATTATACTGTTTTCTACAATGTTTCTTTACAATTTTTTAATATTATACAATTTTATATAGGTTTACCCTATTTTGATAACATTATACAATCTTTTTTATAAACTTCTCTGCCAGAAATAAAGATTTAAGTTTCTTCTTTAATTTCATTGAGCATATGGAGTTTTTTTATTTATTTTTAATTCGATTTAATGGCTCGTTGATAACAAACTTAGCCAATTGTATCATATTTTAAATGTTAGTGGCATTCGAAATTTGAATTATTTCGTAATGTCACTTTCATTTATAAAACGGCCTTGCCGAAATGATCAATAGTTTAATTTTTAATTTTTTCGCTTAATTCGTCTCATTTGAAGGCATTTTGTGTTGCATAAGGATAAGCCCTATTTATGAGATATACGGATGAATAGTGATCGTTAGTCGACTGCAAAAGGACCTTTAAACTTACATTGCACCTGTCGAAAGTCGTGCACATCCGTAAGTATATCTCATTCAAACATAAGCATTTCCCAATACAACCTGGGATTTCCTTCGCTACTTTTTAAGTAGCTTTTACTAATTTTATTTTAAATAAAAACATGATCCTATAAACGGATTTCTTTACAAACCTTATAAATATATATATATATATATATATATATATATATATATATATATATATATATATATATATACATATATATATATATATATATATATATATATATATATATATATATATATATATATATATATATATATATATATATATATATATATATATATATATATATATATATATATATATATATATATATATATATATATATATATATATATATATATATATATATATATATATATATATATATATATATATATATATATATATATATATATATATATATATATATATATATATATATACCTATATATATATATATATATATATATATATATATATATATATATATATATATATATATATATATATATATATATATATATATATATATATATACCTATATATATATATATATATATATATATATATATATATATATATTTACTTATTT